>BQNB010025075.1:31780-60042 GCA_026074375.1 Tanacetum coccineum
GTTCGGTTATAGGACAAAGAGAATGAGGGAGGGGGGAGGAAACTTTAGGTTTCCTTGTCCTACAAGAATTGGGGTAGGGTTATGTGCCTATATAAACACATACCCCTCACCTTATTCCTCATTCTTTGATTCAATTAATCAACTATCAAATCCCTGAAAACCCTAAACCAGTTTCGGTTTTTCTCTTCCTCATTGTTCGACCGAATTTAATCCCAAAAGGGATTTTCGGTTCTTGTTTCCTCTCTACCGATTTCGCCTAAAACCCTAAAAGGGTTTCCAGTTCTTCTTGATCTCCTAGCTTGACTGTTCAAGATCCACATGAGGTGCCTAACAGTGTTTCCTAGCTCGTCGTATAAACAAACTCTAATTAGGTTTTCGGTTTGTGTGGTTTTCAGTATTACCGAATTAGGCAAAACTGTTACCCATAAGATTTCACATAACAAGTGACATGATCCGGAGGTCGGGGAGGATTGAACAAATGTTTAGCTATATTATTTAGTGAGAGAAATGGGAGATGTGTGTGTTCTAGAGAGAGAAACACGCACACCTTATTACAAGTGAAATGAATCTTCACCCCTCCATGGAAGTATGGAGGGGATATATATAGCCCTGGACACGATCTACTTACTACACTTGACATTTCTAGTCCTTGAGTGTCTGGCTAATATAAACTAATGTAATTCCGTATTAGCCGACATATTTTAAGGCTAACAATCTTCCCCCAATATGTACAAATACAACATAATATAATGACATTCAAGGCGCTTCCAATGCTGAAGATGACGTCTTTGTCTTCTAGTCTTGATACGACTTGCTACTCACAGCTTGGATCTTATATGTCTTGACTTGTTCTGGTACCTTTGTATATGCATGAGTTGGATTAAATTCCCTCCAATTCATGCAACATGTCTTTAAAAGCTTTCTTCATGAACTTCTTTTTGGCAAAGTTTCTGAATCAGCTTCCCCCAAACCAACATCCGTATCTTGAGCAGATTCTGAAAGTTTGATTGTAGCTTGAACGAGCTTTCTAACATTGACATTTAAGTGCAATCGGAATTTTGTAGAAGAAACAGTAGTAGTCAACCACACCATCTATTACTGCATTCTTTACTGTTATCATGACATTCGATCTTGATGATTATCCGTTTGGGGGTAAGGACATGCAAGAGTCAGCACAATTCTTCTTACGCAATGCAGAAATACTGCACAAACCATTACTAAGTGAAGTAATATAAATACTACTTCACCCTGGAGTTGTAGCTGGATAACATCAAAGTATACAGCTACACGTATTCACCATGATGGTTTCGAACTATCGAAAAGCATCATTGACCAGTGTGGAGACCATATACACCGAGAAGTTTTTGTCACATAGCAACAAATGGGCAAAGTTTTATGAAAGACATTGAAAGAACTTTGGAAGATTTTGCTAGAGACTGTGAAGTTTTCATTGACGCGTTCTTGTAGCTATCAAATTGTGTCCCTGTGAGCGTTGTGTGTAATCCCTTTCTCAACCTTATACTCTCTGGCTCACTTACTTCCTCGTATTTTTTGTCGGACTTTTGCTGTGGACACTTGGGTGATAGTAAACCGATTTACAAATAAAATGATGTAGAATTCCCAAATTTGTTAATTAGTTGATGCACTGTGTGTTGATGAAGAACCGGTGCAGAGAAAGCCTCTAAGCACCTATTCATCAACTAAGATAGCCAAAATAAGCTGACAACAACCTCTTTGAGACTATCACATCGGCATCCTGCGTGTGACACTGAGTAATTACAATATAACTCCTTTTAAGTGATAGTTATCCAGGTGTTTTCAACCCAGACCCGCCCCTTGATTCTGGTGAACTAGATTATTCAAGTCGTCAATCTAATTATTCTGATATAAGTTCAAGCTCTAGTCACCAAATCGATAGATTGGGTTTAGAAAGAAAGGGGTAGAAAATAAAAGGAAGTTCTGATGATGAAATAAGTTGACGTCATTCGTGAAACCCACTTCAAACTCAAATAAGGTACACCTAAAGAATAAACTCCGTGATCAGTGACATTTGGAATCAATCTTTAGCCGTTTTGTCGTTTTAGTGAATCTTATCGAGATCGTTCTTTAGTGTTATGTATTGGTTGGTTGTGTTGTTGTTCAAGAATGTAGCGTTTTAAACTAGACAAATGTTGTGTTTGAATGTCTGTCAACGGCCTCACCACCATTTGTCCACATTTGTCTAATTAAACTTGTCGTGATAGTGTTTTGTACCCGGCTTAATCCAAAAAATTACTAGCCCATTACTATGTAATTTCTGATTTAAAAGCAACCTAATATGGAATGTGTAATGGTTGTGGCTGACCATATACTACTTGGTAGGGAGTAGTATTAATGGCAGTATGATGGGTGGTGTTGTACCAATGAGATCCAATGAAACCACTCCTTAGGCTTGTCTCCCTCATGCATCTTAGATAGCACTCTAGACATCTCTTTACCACCTCTGTCTAACGATGGTATGCAATACTCATATGCAAGCAGCTCTTCCCAAAACTTGCTTAAGAAAACCGTATCTCTATCACTCACAATTATCCTTCGCAACCCATGTAGTTTATAAATTTGAGCCATAGTTAAAGCAATGTCAAAAGGAAAAACAGTCATTTTAGTGGTGGTGAAAGATTAAGCAAATATGCCCATTTCAATCCATAAATGAAATCCATGGACATCTCAGTCCATATTTTCTCAGGGATTGGTAAAGGTTAAAATACACTTGGTGGCTGAACTAGTTCAAGCTCAAATCTTTGACAAACAACACAGTTTCTCACATATTGCTTGACTTCCTTTCTCATCATCTTCCAATAGACTTGAGCACATAATCTTTTGGTTGTGGCTTGTACACTAGAATGGCCTACTTGATAAGTATTATGAGAGTGGTTTATCGCGTCTGATCTTAAAAGAGTATCATTGCTAACCACCGGTTTTCCTTTCCTTAGCAGCTTATTTCTAGACCACAAGTAGTGTTTGGAAAAGGGGTCATTGTGTTGCAATTTGTGAATCATGGTTTAAAGGGACTCATCTGTGGACCAACTAGCTACTATTCTATGATTATAATCACTAGATAGTAGTTGTCATCATTTACAAAATCTCCCCAGTGTTTGGTAATATGGATAAGGCATTAGGAACAACATTTTCTTTGCCCTTTTTTGTACATAATTTCATAGTCATAACCCATGAGTTTAGGCAACCATTTCATATGAGGAGTGGTGATTCTTTGGTCTAAAAGGTATTTTAAGCTAAAGTGATCTGTTCTTATAATTAAGTGCATGTCTAACAAATTCTCCTACACTTTTTAAGAGCTAGTTTTTTTAACGACAATTGTGGCTACATGGCCCCTAGCCCAGAAGGCGTAGCGAGCCCACACAACCAGGTTGGGTCCAGCCCAGAAGGCAATGACACCCTTCCCTTTACGCACGCGGGAGGAAACCCTTATCGCCCTAGACAAGACTCGAACTTGAGACCTTGCCTAGGAGGGTAAAACCTCCATACCATTAGACCAGAGGCTTACTGGCAAGAAATTTTTTTCATAGGTGGATAAGGTGTGATGTTTTGGGGCCAAGGTTTTAATAGGTAGTCATTGTCCACCCTGTTGAAGCACAACTCCTACACCATAAGGTGAAGCATCAGTTTTACAATGAAAGGTTCTTCAAGGTTTGGCATTTTAAGTACTCGTGTGTGCATCACAATCCTTTTCAACTCTTCAAATGCAATCTCAGCTGTACCAGTCCACACAAAAGCATTTTTCTTCACTAAAGCAGTCAGTGGTTGGCTTATCACAGCATATACTCTGATAAACCTTTTGTAGTATCATGTCAATCCCTAAAATCCCATCAAATGCTTCAAATTTCTTTGACTTAGTCACTTCTGCAATATTGCAGTCACTTTTGAATGATCTATTGCCACACATTTGTCAGAAATGATATGTCCAAAGGTACTCCACTTGAGACACACCAAAAGTGCACTAACCTCCTCTTAACATAGAGCTGATTCACCCTCATGGTGTGTAATATCATTCTCAAATGCTCTGCATGAGATTCTAAAGAGGGACTATACACCAGTATATCATCAAAGAACACAAGAGTAAATTTTCTCAAATATGGTTTGAAAATCTCATTCATTAGTGACTGGAAAATTAAGGGTGCATTTGTCAACCCAAAGGGCATATCAAGGAGTTCATAATGCATATAATGAGTCTTAGAAGATGTTTTGGCTATGTCATCTTCATACATCCTTATTTGGTGATAACCTGTCCTCAAATCCAACTTAGAAAAAATTGTAGACCCATGTAACTCATCTATTAGTTCTTCAGAAATGGGAATAGGAAACTTATCCTTCATGGTATACTTATTTAACTTCCGATAGTCAACACACATTCTCCAATTTCCATTTTTCTTCTTAACCATTACAATTGGTGAAGAGAAAGAGCTTTGACTATGCCTTATTACCCCTGAATCATGCAGTCTTTCACCATGACCTCCATTGCATCTTTTTGTGTAGGTGGATGTCTATAGGGTATGTTGATTGTAGTAGTACTTCTTTTCAGTGGTATCTCATGGTCATGAATCCTATTTGGTAGGAGGCCTTTTGGTTCTGCAAAAACTTCTACATACTCATTCAATAGTGGTTCCAAAAGAGTCCGTGTCACAGTCATTATGGGTTGTACTGTCTCAATAGCCATGCATTCAACATACTAGCATGATAAACACACAAAGTCATAGATGGACATTGAGCTGTTACTATCCGGTATTCATTGAGCCAATGACTTGTTTGTTCCTCTTAGAGTCATATGACTTACCCTTATAAGTGATGAGAATTTTTTTTCTGTGCAATGCACCGGCTCATTGCCTAGATGCAGAAACTTTTTTTTTTTTGCTTTCGGTGGCACAACTTGCCATTCAAAGGCATTTTTTACCGACATGAGTATTTCAGCGAATGTCCTTATCGATGATAGAATCAATATATTTAGAATTAAATGATGCATGTGCGATTTTGTTGAATATCTCTAGATATGCATAATGGAGATATGATATATACTTGGTTTCAAATTGTCTCTTGCGATTTGTTGCGCTCAGGGTTTTAAAGACTGACGCGTGATGCGATTGCAAGGGCATCACAGACGCGCGACGCTAAGTAATAAAAAATAAAAAAAGATATATTTTTAATTGTTTTATTCTACAAATTTGATGCTTAAACATGACATAAGTCACTTATATACTGATACTAATATAATATGCTTAAACAGCAAATACGTCACTTGCATATTTATGGCGAGTATTGACAATGTCAAAAGGCAATTGTGACCTAAAAACATTCAAAGTAGTTATCTTTCTCTATAGCGAAAATTACGGCAGGGCCCCATTATAATCTGACATGTTAAGAAAGAGACCAACTTTTTGTAAATTACCAAAATGGACCGACTGATGTGAAAAGTATTTCACAGACTTTACAGCTTATGTGTTGTCACTAGGGGTGAGCAAAACGGACCGTCGAACGGACCGGACCGGAAAATCGGACCGAACGTATTTCGGTCCGGTTCTCGGTCCATGCTTTTCGTTACATTCGGTCCTCGGTCCGGTCCGGTCTTACAAAAAACCCGATGATTATGCCTTGTAGGACCGGATCGGACCGAAGACCAAACCGGACCGGACTGGACCATTTCGGTCCGGCGTTTTGGACCAATTCGGTTTCGGTCCGGTCCGGTCTTGGCCGGTCCGATCCGATCCGCGGACCATGAGCACCCCTGGTTGTCACAATGGGGAACTTCCACGTGTATGTTTTGATAATATTATGTCAAAAGCTGACATATTCGTGAATGAAACCTCCAAGAATTTACAACCTAGCCTTGGAAACATAAAAGTATCCTTATGAATGCATTGTAATTTTATTTGTATTTGAATAAAATGTGTTTGTTTCAAACCCTCAACGACTACAAAACCCCTAATATTCATCTATAAATACTCAACTTTCACATACATTTTTATCCAACTTTCACACATAACTTTCACATACATTTTCTAAATATAGCTTGTTCTCTCTCACATACCATTCAAGAAATCAAAGAGTATGTTTAGAAACAATATGATATAGACGATGCCGCTCATCACGAAGCTATCATCGCCGTAAGCAAGTTGTTTAACAAAGAATACCATGCAAAATAAGCTTTGAAGGAATAATATGCGGAATGCAAAGACATTCCGATGTGTTGTGATCGAAAATTTTTTGCACGACGAATCCATGAAAGATTTCGAGGTTGAACACAAGTTGCGGAGAGCTGTGCAAAAAATACAAATTAATATCAGTCACAAAATCCATTGGAGAAGAAAACAAATAGGAAATGTTTTCGTATCGTAATATGTATTTTTATTTGAATGTCATATTTCTTTTTTATGTATTGTATTTTCATTTGAATGTCGTATATCTTTTTTTTTGTACCGTAATTTGATTTTTATTTGAAAAAAGTGACTAATAAAAAAAGTGACTAAATTAAATCTCATTTTTAGTTACAAGTGACTAACTCTGAAACACGATATCTAATTCATATTAACACTATTTTGAACAAACTTTACTTTGCTGCAAAGCTCTCTTCAAAGACAAGTCAAAACTAGTAGCCAAAAAACTTATTTACAATGTATAGATATATAAAATATTGTTCAAAGTTTCAAATAATCAGTTTTGCAACACATTTTATGTTTCAAGTGACTGACTTTGAGACACGATATCGCATACATATTAACTACATTTTACACACTCTTTATCTCGTTGAGAAGCTCTATTTAAAGAGAACACAAAACTGATTACCGACACAAAAATATATAACATATTACTATTTTAAAATATTACAAACTTTACAAACAACCTTTTTTTTACAATAACAAAGGAAAATTCCATTTGTAGCCCAAAAAAAATTCTCGAATGCAATTCTATTCAAAAAAACATTATTTCACAATATTGTCCAAGGGCAACTTGGCTTCTAGGCAACTAAGGAAGAATGTGTCAAGTGTCCCGTATGTGTAAGGTATAAATACGTAATATCATTTAGGGCAACTAACACTTTTGAGGCGAATTGTACTTAGGGCAACTGGTCATTTAGTAATTTCACCATAATATTTTATTTCAAAAATCACTTACACAAAAGTACATTGTACATGGGGCTACTTGTACTTTAGGACAACTTAATTTTTTTTTGTGCAACTTTATATTTTTGAATTTATTATTTGTATTTATATAATAAAAAAGATAATTTAAAATTTTTATACCACTTGTTATTTGGGTGTAAATTTGTGTTGTATACATTGTGTATCATTCTATCTCTCGCACTTCCATTGTCGTCCAAACATGTAGCGACCCTTTCCTTTTCTCCTTACTTTCGCTAAGTTTTCATCTGTCTCTGCGGGGCTCAAGACGTTTGATCTGTGTAATGCTTCGATCCGGAAGCACTGTTCGATCATCACTTTCGCCAGATGTCCTTTAACGGTGGTATACCAGGGTACGTTATTTCATTTCTTAGTTTGAAATTTTTCTATTACCCATTATTAATATGTAGGTATACTTGTTGAGTGTTTGCGATTATACAGTCAATTACTTTTTATGTTAGATTGAGTGATCTTATAAGAATTGAGATAAATGAGGTTAACATGATGATTTGTGTTTAGTATATGTGTCCATCAAAAAAGTTTTAGATGGTTCAGTACTTCCATTAAGTGAATTATTTATATATTTTTGTTGTGCATTTAATTATTTAGTTTTGAAATGTTATTTGTTGAATTATGGTTAGGACTTTGAATCTATAAGTATAAATTAGGTGTTAAATTGAAGTATTTTGTTAATAACCTAACAAGTTAGAGATGTCAATCGACGCCAAAAGAACTTGTTTAGGAGTAGTTGTTCGGGGTATGTGTGGTTGGACTATATTGTTTTTTTGACATGAACCACTAACTCTTAGATGTGAAATGCTAGAAAACAACATAGTAAGTCGATGATTGCTCATTATTGATTATGCACCATCATTTTATTATTAGGAAGGTCATAGCCCGGCACATTTTGGCCGTCCAGAGTTTGCTCTCATTACTGGTTTGCCTTTTGGCACAGTAAACTTTGGTTTATATACTTTGTCGATGAGCTAAAGTTTCGTAATAGAGTTTTCCCATATAATCTAGGATTAAGTGTAATCAACTTAGATGTTATTGGTGTGATTGAGGATGAGTAGACATTTTGAAAGCTATGTGATCAAGACTTCATACGTCTTTGCCTTATTTATCTTTTGAGGTTATATTCTATGGTGTCAGGTGTTGACCATGCCGCGTGAATGTTAATTAGTGGACGGTTTGGTTGAAATATCTAGCACGTTTGAATTGTTTTCCATGGGGGTTTGTGAGCCATATGACACCATTTATCGACGAAATTAAGAATGTAATAGATAAAGCACAGTGATGAGTACTATTTGGGGAATGAAGAAAGGACTAGCTTGTATGTTCCTACATATACGTTGTCTGGCTTTGTTTTTGCTTTCCAGGTAAACCATTGTTAAAGATATATTGTAATTATTTAGTTCCCTTGTTAAATTTTAATGTGGCTATAAGTTTTTAACTATAAGTTGGTATATTATGTAGGTTTGGATCTTCGAGTCATTTGAAAGATGTAATTGTTGGTGGATTAAAGATCCAAAAGTTATACCAAGAGCATTTGGTTGGTCGAAAAGTATTATCTTTAAAAGATCTTGATTGTTGTTACCCTTTTTGCTAAGGTCTAGAGCATTTTTCTTTTAATTTCATTGAATAACCGGATTATAAAGGTATTGAATGTGTACATCTCATAAAACTTATGCTGTAAGAATAAATATTGGAGTATTACGACAACTTACTGATATCATGCGCTACTATAGTTGAGTACGATTCATAGATGGTGGATAACGCAGCCATGTTTTTTTACGCAACAGTTTCAATGGCTTCGGTCATGAAGACATTACCGACTTTAAAAACATATCTTTTAAAGTTGGAGAAGTCACGCAAACGTGCGCATTCAAGTTTCAGAGTATCATCTTGTGTTTGCACGACTGATATCATTAGTAAAAAAATGGTTAATAGGGATGAGTTATTAGGACCTAAAAGTCCGTAGTTTTCGCAAACTTGAGTCATTTTATTCAAGTAATGATCCAGTTTTACTGAGAATTTATTTCTCGAGCTGATATTAGCTAATCTTAATGTTTTAAAATACTATTTTATAATATTTGTTCACACTTTGCAGGTTTTTGCACGTGAAAGAAACGAAGAATACGGGGTGTAGTTTTTTAATTAGTTGTTTTTACAAGTGACATTCATTTTTTAGTTGTTTTTATAGGTTTAATACTATTTTTGCTTAGGTGAGGTAGGTATGTTGCAGTTTAATGAGAAAATTTCAGTTTGGGCCGTGACTTTATGGAGAGTCATTGAATTAGTTCTGTCATTCGGATTTGAGATCCAGAACAGACACTATTCGTGAAGATATTTCAAATTGGTGTGTGTGAACATTTTTGTTTTGAAATTTAATAATTTTGATTGAAATAGTTGTAATAATGATTTCCTTATTAATTACATGATTTTGTTGTTGAAGATGAATTGAGATTGTGTTTGGAAGATGAAGAAATGATGTGTTTGGAACAGGAAAAGAACATTATAGAAGAGTAGAGGTTTAGGGTGGAAGAGGCTAAAAGGATGAGGTTGGAAAAAGATAAACTGTTGCAGATTGATGAGTTGAAAAAAAGGCGTCATGAGTTTATGAATTCAACTCACGTGAAAAGTATATTGGGAAAGTTAACACATAGCAAGAGGAATCACGTTGATATTGTGCCTGGGAAAACAAATTCCACAGTAAGTTGGGTTAAGATAAATAAACACCGTCAAAACGTAAATGATCCATCTTTGTTGATTTGCATCCAAAAGTGGAAACGCAGGGTTGTGATGTATAATAATCTTGTATATTGTTTCACCATAACTCTTGTTTCCTTCCATCATTTGTAGCAACTTTATATATACTTAAAGAATCTTTCTTTAGGTTCTTCATGTGTTGTTTCATTCATAAGACACAGTTTGGTTGACTCCGATATTGAGACGTGTTATTAAGTCAACACTGGCAGGTGAAGTGTAAGTTTCCATGAGCTATGATTTATACGTCGTAGGTCGGATATTTCTGCTCTAACATTAGCATGCTGTAGACTAGTAGAAAGGTTGGCTCTGTGAAGATGGTTAGTTGATTAGAAAACCTAATGTAAACTGTTTTTAGTTATTAATAAACTTAAAAGCTACGTTTCTTTATACGGTAATTGTTTCTTCATTACACAACACATTGACTTGTGGGTAGAATATTATGTGGCATGAGAGACCTGAAATGCTTATGGTCTATGGTCAGCTGTTATTTGTTTCAGATACTTCTGCAATACAGCACGCTTTGGTATTTGATAGCCAACGGTGATTGAGTATGACATCATGAAGCGATGTGATCAGGTAATAGTTTTCGCAGTACATTTACTGAGAGTGTTTATGTTTGATTACTTAATCCTTTCTATTTTTGGATTCTACATTCCCTTGTCAAGGAAGACTTTAGTTTATTTAAAGCAAGGGTCTAACCCATTCAGCAAATGGTTTTGACCCAAACAATGGTTTTGTAAGGACTGATGAATATCTGCTCTAAACAACTCCTTAGCCGATTCAACATTCGTATATACATCAAAGAGAGAATCAGACATACCATTCAATATGTGTCCCCTGCATATGTAGTCATCGTTCTCCCACTTTGCCCTTATCCTTATCGCTTCCACTGTTGCATCTTCCAACAATTCCGGCATCGGTGTAGTCAACACATAAACCACCTTCAACGTTGTCAACAAGAAATGCATCTTCTTCTGCCATCGCCTAAAGTCATGCCCCTCAAACTTGTCCAATTTCCCAAAGTTCGTTGTCATATCCTTCACCGTATTTCCAGCCATGATCACAAGAAATACTTTATACGTTTGTTAGAAATTAGGGTGTGTGTGTGATTGTGATGATCCTGGATATCTTACTAGAATCGTGTAGAGTTCACTTTCCGTATAAAGTATTTCGACCCTATAGATGCCTGGGTTGCACGAAATCCTTATCGGGATAATTCTAGAAGAGAACACTTTGTATTCTAGGCACCAGATTACAAAGCAAGAACAATGAAGGAATTGTATATATTTTTCGTATTGTTTTCTGAGACCAGATCTTATGTTTTAAAACATAAGTTTTGTAACAGTTTTAGGCGGTTTACCCAACAGTTGTAACTGTTCACCAACTGACATGTTGGTTGGGCTTTGGAGGGAAATTAAGGTAATTCCTTAATACAGATTTATAAAAGCAAGGGGCGCTGCCCCTTGACCCCGCAAGGAGGCGCAACCCCCTTAACCCTCGCTTTTTCTGTCATGGTCGAGTTCATATTAGCTCAACGAGTGTGCACTCCACACTTCCATAACTCGTTTCCGAGCCGAATATGAAATCTCATCGGTCTCTAGTAAATCATCATTACCTAAATGGCCATTGATGACACTAAAATCACCAACACTAAAGTATCCACAACCTTGGTTTTCAACTAAGTTCAGTTCCATTCTATTTGTTTTCAACTTATTTTGGTTCAAGTAAGTACAATTCGCACATTAGCATTGGTTGTTGAATTAATATTAAAATAGTATTAGTGGCCAGGAAAGGTTTGACCTGTTTACCATGTCTGCCAAACTCATTTCATTCCTTCTAATCACAATTAATGATTTTTTCCATTTTGGTACTTTTGATAGTTACCACTATTGACCCACTTACCTATCAATTAATTTTCATTATTTCTCTATATATTGGTGCACTACCCACCCTTTTTCATAACTGTGATAACCGGTAATATTTCCAGGGTTAAGTATTATAAAATATTATAGTTTTGTATTTCAAAGTCTTTCGATCTTGTCAGTTTTCCTTATGAAAGCTGAAAAGTCGACTTCTGTCGACTATTTTGCGTAAAAGCGGTTTCGGTTTAACCAGGAGTTTGATGAAGTTTTGAGTTAGTAAATGAATCGATTTTGATTCATTTTTCTGTTTTAGAGTGGTTTTGAGGTTTTCAGTGCTTTCCGGGAAGTTTTCCCGTGTTTAGCAAGAAATCGTCACGCAATATGTACCGGCAAGACAGTTTATTCGAGTGTGAAGATCTAATGAAGTTGGGAATGTGTTAATGGGTTTATTTATTTAATAAATTCATAATAATGAAATAACGCTGGTTTAAAACGTAAATCGTGAGTGTGAGATTTGGAAGTCATCAGAAAAACGGTTATTTTCGTAAAATTCGGTAAAATACTGAAACGGTCATAAAAAGGTGAAATTTTGGTTGAATATAAGTTGTTAAGCCTTATTTTGTGGTTTGAAGTGTTTTTAAATGGATGAGCGAGGTTCGGTTTAGTTTTGTCAAAAAATTATGTTTTCGGTCCGGAGTCGGCCGATAACGGCTCAAAATGGATTTTGTCGCAATTTAATGTGATAAGTGTTGTGTGAATAACCCAGGTTTATGGAAAAAAGGATTTTAAACGCAATGGAAATAATAACTAAGTTTGGTTGACATTTTAAATAGATGAAAATTAAGTTTTTAAGTGATCCCCGACACAAAAAGGAAGACCCAGACCTCCTAGGATCCAATCGGTCGAATGGAAGGCAAGGGAGACAAATGGCTATTTTTACAGCTAGATGTTTCTTGCATAGTACCTTTTTATTCGCACAACTCAAATCATTTTTGGTTTAATGCACAGATTTGAAAATCAAAACAGACAAATAATTCTCTCTCTCTCTCTCTCTCTTCTCTCTCAATATAATATATATATAGTTATATATCTATATATTAGATATATATATATATATATATTCCGGACGACCCCCAAGGAAGAAGAAAACACAAGGATTTCCGCCAAAGATTTTCACAAGGAACACAGGGTCGCTAAGAATAGTTAAGGCATCTATTATTATTTTTATTTTTATTTATTTTATTTATATTCACATTTATTTTCTTATTCTTAATGTTAGATCCTGTTCGCGCGCAAAAAACCGAACAAACCCCCCCCACAAGTCATCCAATTACGCATAAGCTTGATCAAAACTATGTTTATTCAGGAAGGACTTAATGTCGAAATGATGAAGTTAGGTTTTCTAAAGTTATGTTATGGGGGCCGGCCGATGGGATGGTGTGGAGTAATGTGACCATACCTGCAAATGAAAGGATGTAAGTGGCTGCGACTCAACCTGCGAGTGTTGAGATTGAGATTTGTTGATTTTAGGAGAATGCCCCATAGCTGATGTTAGGTAGTAGTAGTGTGCGATGCCTCGAGACGTCCCGCTAAGTAAAATTGTCACGGATAGCGATATTGATTGATTGATTGATGGTTGGCCATGCTTTCATTAGTGTAGTTGGTGTATGCACTTGATAATTTTTCTGGGACATAGTCGAGGTGCGACGTGATGTTCGTGACTTGGCTTTTGTAGACTCTCGATGTGTTTATTGTGGTGCCAGTTGTTGCCTGTTGGTATCGGAACCGGTGCTGTGAGATATATTCATTGTTCGTATTCTTCCTGATATATTTAATATATATAAGGATATATATATGTATATATACTGTTACAAATGTCTAATTTCAAACGCTATAATGATTTTCATATGGTGAGGCCTAATTGATGCACTGATTAATATTGGAGATAATAATATTTTATACTTATACATTATTGTGTTACACAGGATGACTACCCTGTGAGTTTGTTGACAGGAGAGTTCCTCCAGGCTCTGACGGAGCTTAGCTGTTCCTGATTTGCCGTACCCTTCTGAGGATCCTATGAGGCCAATTAGGCAGGTTCTTGGAGGGGTCAGACCTGAGTTGAAGCTTCATGGACCCTGTTGAGACTGAGACACCTGAGTCACTCCCTGATAGTACCCTCCCCCACCCATATATCATGTTGAGTCAGAGGGTTCTGACACGTCCGGTGTGAGATCCACGTCGAGTCAGATTCTCCGCCCACTTTTTCACAGATCACCCACTTTACCCATACTACACCCCGCTTTGGTTCCCACGTCTTGCTGCAGGGACGCACGTATGCGCTGTGGGCCGTTCCACCTGCGATGTCATTCGGGCCTCTCTGCCATATAGCAGAGGTGGAAGGCCTATGTTGAGGTGCGTTCTATGATAAGAGTTTTTGGGTCCACTTACAAGAGTTCACCATCTTTGATCACGCTAGACACATACCTTCACGAAGCGTATCGGGGTACGTCTGAGTTAGTAGAGGATAATGAGGGATGGACGATGAGGAAGATGAGGAATAGAGGAGAGTTTGGCTCTTTCTGTCGTTTGGATGAGGAGCAGCTCGGTACAGGGTCCCCTCCCTGTAGCGGACGAGGATCCTGCTGCAGGAGATAGGGGTTTGCTGCGGGGGTCGAGGGCCTGGTATGGGGGATGGAGAGCTCATGGTATGGATGATAGAGTCATGGTTTTAGATGATGAGAGTGTGGTTTAGATGACAAGGATCCTTAGTGTATAAGAGTGGATGACAACTTGGTTTAGAGGAGGAAGGGGCGCTGTAACTGACCTAGGGGTCAGCAGCAAGCAGATTTGGTTGTGGGGACAGTTGTAAGCGGCCTTTAGGATTGGCGCTACCTCAGGGGGTTTGGGCGCGAGAGTTAGCGTTAGTGGAGCATCGGAATACGTAGTTTGAGGTCGGACAGGGTTCTGGATCTGCACTAGAGTCTAAGAGACCAAAGATGGTGTCGGCATCTAGACAGTCCACACTCGCCACATGGACAAACCTGGAAGATGGTATGGTTTATATTGATGTTCCTACTTACCCACCACCACCACCTATTCAGACACCACCTTCACCCGAGTGGATGTCTTGGTTCATATCCATTTCTCCATCCCCTATCTGTTGTACCAATCACATATTTCATCATATGATACTTTAAACTGTACCATACTGTAGCTTCACTCGCATCCGGGCTGAGGACTGAGGGATTCAGACTGCGCTGGGAGGTCAAGTCGAGATGCAGGGGGGATTGATCGTGATCATAACGTTCGATTGGAGGAGCTCTGTTGTAGATATGAGAGGATGTGAACGGGCAATAGAGCGTTAGTTAACAAGGTAGGGGGGTTATGGCATGGAGTAATTCTCCCAGCGGAAAGGTTTATGAGTTTAGAGTACGAGTAGGAGCGGGTCGGTGACAATGGCGGATATGCATAGAAATCAGCTTGTGGATGTTCAGTGATATGTATAAACGGGGGGGGGGGGAAGGAGAACCGGGATTTGCTGTTACAGCTTGCTGAGGAGAGACATGCGCGATTAGAGTGGGCTAAGGTTGTTGACAGTATGCGGAGAGGGTAGGAGCCTAGAAGAGGTGCGTAGGGTATATGAGGATTGGATTAGAAGTTTGTTTATATCACTAAACCGGGTAGCATCGGTTAGTGTCGGTTATGATTAGGAAAGTTTCTTTTTGTATTGGTAGTTATGGCGAATCATTCTAGTTAGGGGCAATTTCATATTTCCCCTCCTTAAAAATGGAAATTTCATATATACCCAAACATGCTTTAAAAACATTGTACATTATGCATTCATGGATTGCACTTTGGGTATATATGAAATTAATGTTAAAAGTAGGGTGATATATGAAATTAATCCTTCTAGTTATTAGGTGATTTGTATTGAAACCGTTTTGTATTAGTAAAGGAAAATTTTGTTTGATAATTTATGGATAGCGGTATTTTGTGTTGTTTTGTGTTAGCTTAAGAGCGTAGTTTTACCTGTGTAGTGAGTGTGTGCGAATCGGTTGCTCGTGATAGCAGCGGATCCATTTTATAAGGATTTGGCATACGGCTGTAGTTAGGTATATTCTTGTCGCTCGAAATTATTGGGCTGATCAATTATACCGTCTTGTTAGAAGATTTTAATAGATTGTATTAGACCGTGAATGGTCACGGGAAGTATTGGAAAGGGGTTGATGTTTTTTATTTTCTTTTAATCGGATTGGAAAACATGATCATACTTTCGATCCGTTGTAAGCATCTTTGCGAGGCATCTTGACCTACCTAAGTGAAGTGAGATTTAAGAACACCCGGCGGAGTAGGAATGATTTGGAAAAGGATGAAAAGCGTACAACTGATGCTGGTTTAAGATTTGGACACGCCTTCCTAGAATGAGGATAGAGCCGGTATGGTTTGACACAAGCAAGGTTTTACTTGGGGATTTAGAGTGAGTAAGTTGACTGGTAAGGAAGGTGGCATGAAGTTGTTTGTGTAGGTCGTATTACCGCTAGGTAGTCTTGTTGGTTGCATAACCGAAATAGAGTTGGCCATGCCAATTACTGGCTAGATTTGTCATACGTCGGAGGACTGGGAATGTATATCTGACACCCGCCTGAGACGTGAGACCTATGTGTGAGAAATTCTTGGATTGAGTAGTGTGTGAGATAAGTTGAGAGAGGCTATCGTAATTGTGTGCCCATAAAGGAATGAAAGAGTAAGTGTAGATTGGATGTGGAAAGGCTCCTAGGTCCTTTAGAGGTCGTAAAGACTTGCTTGAAAGACTAAATTTCCTAGTGTGAATGTTGAGTGTACCTTGAGGAATGGAATTTTCTGGTTAGTTGTGTGAGTTGATAAATTGAGTTGAAATTTCAGGGCGAAATTCTTTTAAGGGCGTGCAGAAGTGATAACCATAATAGTCACAGGGTTA
The DNA here is from genome assembly GCA_026074375.1 of Tanacetum coccineum. Lineage (NCBI taxonomy): Eukaryota > Viridiplantae > Streptophyta > Magnoliopsida > Asterales > Asteraceae > Tanacetum > Tanacetum coccineum. The sequence continues at coordinate 48,541 of BQNB010025075.1, forward strand.
GATATTATAAAATAGAATAGTTTTGTATTTTTGAGTGTGATCTTTAGGATCATGTCAATTTTCTTGATGAAAGCTGCAAAGTTGACTTATGTTGACTATTTTTGCGTAAAACAGTTTTGGTGTAACTGGGATTTTGAGGAAGTTTTGAGTTCGTAAATGAATCGCTTTTGATTCGTTTTTCTATTTTAGAGTGGTTTTGAGGTTTTTAGTGCTTTCCGGGAAGTTTTCCCGCGTTTAGCGAAAAATCGTCACAGCGCGTACCGGCACGACAGTTTATTCGAGTGTGGAGATTTATTGAAGTTGGGAATGTGTTAATGGGTTTATTTATTAAATAAATTCATAATAATAAAATAACGTGGTTTAAAACGTAAATCGTGAGTGTGAGATTTGAAATTATCATTAAAACAAATGGTGGTTTTCGTGACTTCTGTAAACGACTTGGAACAGTCGTAAAAAGGTGGAAATTTTGGTGAATTAAATGGTTGTCAATACATTACTTTGTGATTTTGAAGGTTTTTAAATGGATGAGCAAGGTTCCGTTGAGTTTTGTCAAAAATTCATGTTTTGTGTCCGGAGTCGGCCGGATAACGGCTCAAAATGAATTTTTGTAGCATTTAATGTGATAAGTGTCATGTGAATACCCAGTTTATGGAAAAATGATTTTAAGCGCAATGAAATGATAACTACTAAGTATGATTGACTAGCTTTTAAATAGATGAAAATGAGTTTTTAAGTGATCCGACACAAAAAAGGCAGACATATGAGGAACCCTATATTATCGGATCCAATCGGTCAAAAGAAGGCAAAGAGGAGAACAAATGGCTATTCGGTTAAGTTAGCTGTCTTGCATAGTACCTTTTTATTCCACCACCTCAATAGATTGATTGGTTCATGCATCATATTGAAAATCAAAAACACAAAAAAAATGTCTCAGACATACTTCTATATATATCCCCCCCCGCGACGACACCCAAGACGAAGGAAACAAAGATTTTGAAGATTTTCACAAGAACACGGGTTAAGAATAGTTAGTGGGTTGATAGTTAGTAGACGCGGGTTATATAAAAGGTGTACGAATTCGTTCCTTTCACCTCAAAACCGAACCAAGGTCATCCAAACTTGTAAGTTTTCTAAACTTTGTTAAAAGTTGTACTTTTGTGGCTATTATGGTGTTAAAACATTAGTTGTACAAGTTGATCGTCGTAAAAATCAAAATCTTGGAAACGAAAGTGTGAAAAGGGGGTGTTTGTGCGTCGGCTAAAAAGGAAAGGGAGAAAGTATTTTTGAGTTCAAATAAAATGGTTGTTGAGGTAATTTTACATTTTATAAAAGTGCTTAAAAGGGCTTATTTTGAGATTTTGCTTATTCAATAAGCTAAGTTATAACTTATTGGGCTTATGTGGTATTCGGTTCGGGTTGTTTCGGTGTGGGCTCATCCCAACCGGCCCGTTTGGTGGTTCGGCCCAACCCACGTATGGTTGTGGACTTGGTGTGGGCTTGGCCCAACCAAAGAGTGCGTTTGGTTTATTTCGGCCCAATAAGGGTCCGTTTGGTTGCGTTGGTCCGACACCAAGGTGGGCTCGGCCCACTTGGACTTAGTTTTTGGTTTTGGGCTTTGGCTTATTGGACTCGGCTTATTTTGAGCTTGTAATTTTGGCTTATATATTAAGCTTATAGCTTATTTTTTTTTCGGCTTATATATTAAGCTTATAGCTTATTTGGTTTTCGAACTATATAAAAAGCTTATGGTTTATATTTGATTCGGCTTAATGGGCTTAAGGTCCATTGTGTTTTGGATTATATTTTTGGACCTATGTAAAGAGGTATGGACTAAGTTTTGTTATCGGGCTAAATACTTAAAGAGCATAATGGGCCATAAGGCCCAATATCAGGTAAATGAATTTGTGAACTTTATAAATGGACTAATGGATTTGGTTTGGACTAAGGGGGATTTTGTTGGACTTGTCAAGTGTAAACGGATTATTTTGCTACGGTTTGATAAAACATATTGAAGGTATTGATATTGTGTTTGTTGGAAAACGTCGGGTTTGTGAAAAAGTGTTTTGGATTAAGGTTTAAGACCTAATTTTCGAAAGGAATTTATACTTAGAAGCTTTGCCTTAAAGGGATGAGATTTTCAAGATTTTAAAAATAAATAAGGGGTAAAATTTTCAATATTTTAATAATAAATAGTTATTTTACTTGAAAATTTAATACAAGACGAAATATGTAATTTCTCGAAATCTTTTTCTTGAACATTTAATATTTATATTTGTGTCGATTTTAATTGAGGAAATAAAAGATGAATCTTAAGGAAGATTAAGTGTCGAGGTAAAAGCTACTGGACATAGATGGATTAAAGTAACGAGACGTTGTAATTACCCCGTTAGCCCGATAATAAGACGAAAATAATAATAAAATATTATTATTATTTTTTAATGTTAATTTTTAAAATGCCTATAATATATATATTTTTCGTATGGATTACGAAAACATGGATTTAATCATCTTCGACTTTTGAGTTTTTACTCATTTTTTTCATTAGATCTCCGTGGAGTATATTTGGTCGATTGTATCGTTCAATGATTTGAGGTGTTTGAGCTTTATTGTATTGATGCCGCACTTTGCCCAAGTGTTTTTGAGTCGTTTTCGCGTAATTACCACACAACCATAATATGTGATAAAGTTTTGATAATGGGATAAGTCGTCTGTAAAGAAGATGACCAATTGTGATAATAGAAAACTACAATAAGATAATATGTACGAGAATTAAATAAAGTTGAGTATATATTAGGTCATTTCCGGTACATTGTGCGCTTGCATAGAATTGTAATTGTGTTCCTGCCTTATTTGAGAATTGTTCGGTGCACATTGATTTCTGTAGAGGTGATGTTCTCGAAGCCCCAACATTTTACTTTATTCTGTTGGAGGAAAATGATACACAAATGTTTTTGAAAGGTTTTGATTGATCTGTGCGAATCGTGGGTTTTGTTTTTGGATAAGATATGTGCTTATGACACTATGAGAATATTATGTGTTGTATGATGTTTGGAGCAGATAGGTACGCCATACCCAGTATTTGTGTGTGATATTGAGCGGAAGGGTACACCTACCAGATTAGTGGTATGGTCTGCCCTAATTTTAGTGCTCAGTGGTAGGCCCCTTGTAGTGCGAACGTGGGACATTGGTTATTGATTACGTGATGCTAAGGTTGTTTGCATATATCAGCTTCATATAGCACTATTGTCCCCTGTTAAATATTGGCATAGCATTTTGGGTTTACGGTCCAAACCTACCGATCTCACCACATTATTATTGCGTTTTCGAGTAATCATTGTTATGTGTGTCAAGCCACAATGGTATGTGAAATGGTAATGGAAGAGAAAAGGTGAACCCAAGGGGGCAGGTCCAGATGGTATGATAATTGTATTTTGTCAAGTTTTTAACTTGTAAAATGTATGTAAACTCAAGTTTCATGATTGTAAATTGTAAAGTGTATGATCTTGTATCTTGTGCGATGAATGGTATCGTCATATCCCGTCTTTCCACACTGACTGGGTGTGACAAAATTATCCAAAATAATGTCATAGGTTTAAGGAGTAATCCCCCTATGTCTTGGCGTTATCTTGTCATATTATCTTCTGCATCTTAACTCAAAGACCCAATAATTTCACCTATTTTCTGGCTAAAAGAATCTCAAACATAAAAAACATTCAAGATTGTCCTATGCCCTATGGTATGTTGCTAACTCGTCTCTACAATCACCTCACTATTATGGACCCTAAACATGAAAAAATCCAAATACTTATCTCATCCTTACACCATGTTACCTTTGGACCACACAAACCCCCTCTATACTCATCCCTCCTTTTCCAATTCGGATGAAGAAGACAAATTGTGGAATCACGTCTATTGTCATTCCTAAAGTAAGGTAAAGATGTGCTAGATGAATATGATTTCCTGCTTCTAAGACATGATTGTTCTGAAATTCTTATTTGTTTTGATTTCTTCTTATGACTAATTAATGTATGAATTATCATCTATGATTTCCTTTAAACTAGCTTTAGATTAAACCGTGTTGGCCTCGTAAATTATCTGATTACTCTTTATGTTTGGTAAAGATTAAAAGTCTTATGTATGATTTCCTATCGTTTACGTACTTTGCTTTCTCCATTAAGGAGTGTTTGCCTTAGTGGAATTTCTTAGGATTAGAACACTATGCTTCTCTCATTACCCTAGGTATATCTAGCACTAGCATATGATAAAAAAAGGATTAGGATTGCGTTAATACCACTACTAGAGAAATAAAAATTTTGAGAAATTTTGTCTGCTGCAGCCGGTTCCTTCTGTAGCAAATCCGGTTCCATCGAAGCCAAAGGAACCGACCTTGTCGGTTCTATAGTGGGGATTTGCTCATTTTTGGTTGATCATTTTCTAATCTAAGTTCATAAAAGTGTTAGTTTGACTTGTCTTAAAGTATCCCAATACCTGGTTATTTCTTGTTTGACTTAAAAAGAAGCCTAAATGATTATGTTTTAAGAAACATTAGTGGTTTAGTCATTTATTGCTTTGAATAGGCTTTGCGTATAAATCTTAAACAAGGACAAGCTTGTTATCACCATCTAAATCTGCAAATAACCACTCTCAAATCTCTTTCCTTGATCATCATCTTCATGACTTCAAGTGATAACTCTTTTACCCAAAATCCTCTAAGAAAAATGCCTAAAACCGACCTCATTGATCTTTCGTCAAGAGAATCCTCACCCATTCAAAACCATCCAATAAACACCACACTAGACACCACTTTTGCTCTCTTAATTCCACCATCAACTCTTGGCCAAACAAACCCAACTCAAGGGAATATTGTGTCACCAGTAGCTCCTAGAGCTCTTGTATTTTCCACTCCTCCTAACTCACCAATAGAACCTCATCCATACTTAGCATCCTTGGATGATCTACCACAAAAAAGCTCAAATACACAACCACAATCACACTCTCAAGGTCTATTCTAAACACTCCCTTTACCAACACCCATGGATTTTAAACCATCCTTCCATCCTATCAACCTATCAAGTGCTAGGATTAGTGCTCAACCCGAACCATTCCTAAGTAGAGAGCAAGTGTTGTATCAACTCAATCAATACCTTGATTTCAACCGTCACATTAAAGAAGCCATCCAAAATGCACAACAAGTGCGAGATAACCTCATTCCTCCAAACACTACCTTTCCTCCTCAAATGTCCACAATACCACCATTTAGAACATCTCTTCCACCATCAAGCACCTTTGTTCCTCTTGATCAATCCCTATGGATAGAAAGACCCTCTATTACACCACCACAAGAACACACTTGTCCCTATTGACAACGCACCAAAACTATTGTCAACAATTTTTCAAAACAAGATGAGGTTTATGTTAAACCATATCCTAGAACGCCTTAAGCATCTCTCAAACCAACTACCATAAGATGGTGATTGCAAGCTCATAGGACTTTTAGACTTTAAAGTTCAAATGTAGTTAGAACTATAATCATGATTTTAGTTTTATTGATGTCGATAAATGTATTTTACATCGTAATTATCAATGTTCTTGAATGTTAGGATTTCTTGTTATTCTTAGTTAATTTGAATGGGACACCATATATTTCAGTTCATGTGTTGTGGTATTTGAATATAATTGCTTCCACCAAATGACCAAACTTACTTTCTGCAGGTCAGCCGATTCCATTTATTTAGGAAGCCGGTTCTATTCTGCAATAGAACCGGTGGAACTGGTAGTTCAGGAATTGTAGTTCATTCATTATTGTTTGTTTTGTTTCCCATTTTTTAGGCAACTCTCATTTGCATTTTATCACAGGTTGATCCAATTATAGGTATAACAATTATTTACACACACCATCTATCTTGTAGTTTCTCAATTCATTTGAAACTCTTGACGAACCCATTTTTAGGCAGATCCCCCCGCACTCGTCAAGGGGGAGCCTTGAAATTGATTCTCTATGAATCAACTTTAGTTCCGATATTTTATCGACATCTCTCATATTTACATTTCTTCATTGAGTTCCATATCAAAGTCATACTTGCTATATACTAACATATTTCCTTGGATCCTTCCCACCTCACAGAAAACTTAACGATCCAATCTAGGGGTAGCATTCGTCAGGAGAGCATGGATTTTGATCTCTTATGAATCAACATTAGTCGAATCTTTTCTAATTCCATTCTACATTTGAATTCCTCTCCGATCATCTTTGGTTCCATTTCAGTCGAACCACTCACATTACTCATTTCATTGCATAATCTTTCGTTGTTAGTTTTCTTTGACACTCTTTTTGTTTTGACAAAAAGGGGGAGAAGGAAGTTAAAACTCCAATTTAAAACTTATAAATCTTTGTAATTTACTTCCATAAAATTATGTTTTGTCATCAACAAAAAGGGGAAGATTGTTATTACAAATAAACCATAAAAATGTTTATTTATATTTTACGATCTATCTATGTTTTGTCGATAACAAAACATTAAATCATCAGAAGTAGAAAATAAAGTTTACTAGTTTTAAACCAATAGTTTTCTAACTCAACTATCATCTTATTTACCTCACACATCATATTTTACATATTTACTTTGTTAGATCTTATAAAATTAATACATTTTAGTAACACTGTCAAAATAAGACATAAAATATATAAATCAACAAATATACAATAAAAGAAATTTTTTGTATAAAAAGAAAAATATTTTATACATTAGAATACCTCGATAGCATCTCTAGACGAGAATTTTTAAAATCTAAATTCGGATTGTTTGTCCAGATGGCCGGTTCTTCTCCAGTTGCTACTGGCCGGTTCTAACACAAAGAAAAGATAGACTACGAGAAAGCTAATATGCAGAAATTAAATTCTTACTTGAAAGGATTCAAGCAAGTAGAACTAAGCTAAACTATGATCAAAACCTAACTATTCCCCATGCAGCGGCGCCAAAAACTTGATGCGGTTGTCGTAAGGGACTTCTACAAGAAGTTTTACAACTCCCTAGGCAGAGTACCTAACCGTTGTAGTAGTAGTATAGGCAAGACTCGGGGGTTGTTATCGTTCTCTAGGGGAATAGGTTGGGAAGGCTTGATCACGGTCTAACAAAATTCTAGGGGTTGAGAGAAGATTATTTTTGTGTTTTTATATTTTATAGAAAGCAGGTAAATCTATGGTTTGAGAGGTTGGTTTGGTTTTAGCTATTAAACTAAATAATAAACTACGCTAATGGTGATAACAATATAATAAAAAGATTGTATTCATTTAATCATGTATTACTCCCTAGATTGCTTCTCCTAGTGTTGTTGCTTTGTCACACTTGTGATGATCTATGTAATTATTTCCTAAGTCATGAAAAAATTACACGAACCCGTCGTCTATTTAATATTCCGTTGAGGCAAAACACAAAGTAAGGTAGTATGAAGACTATTACCCGGCCCCCAAGAGTATATTAAATGCATTTGAAATATATTAAAAGTGGATCAACCATATTAAGGGTAAGGTGATATGAAGACTGTTACCGATGGTATCCTTTCTACACAATCATGTTTCCCTAGACATATCAACAGCGATACAGACAAAAGCTGGTTTTCTAAAGCCTAACATGCATATTCATCACAAGAAGCAACACCACTAAGATCTACATTCTAGGTTTCATACAATCATAAATGAATACAATAAGGAGTTTAGCCAAGCATGTTAAAGGTAAAGCAAGAACAATAAAGAATCAAACAACAAGACATATTGAATGATTAAGATAGTCTTACTTGATTAAAACATGAATTGAAGGAGGTACAATAGGGTTTTAAAGCCCTAAAATTGTCCTAATAAGCTGCCAAACGAACTAGGGTTTGTCCCCCTTTTTTACTCTAAAGTTACACACATAAAACCCTAATTTCGGGTTTGTATATATATAAAAAAATCGTTGCGACGGCGTCGCGTTTTAATCGTGACGCCATCGTGAAGTAGAATATTCTAGATCTTGGGCTGGGTCGTGCGAGCTAACGTCGTCATGCTTTCTTGTGCCCCAAACCGTTAATCGTTAAGCGAAAAAAATATACCATCACGACGAGCATTAAATTATCTTTCTGTCGACACCCACTTTGATATACTTTCGACGAAAATGTTTTTTCCACATTTTTTACGTTGTTTTTTCGTATTTTTCGTATTTGAAACTTGCATGAGAAATCATATATGATACCGTCATGGGATGAATTATGACGGCGTCATGTGCATCTTGTGACGCCGTCTCCAGCCTCTAAGAACATAATCTTGAGAAATGTTGGTGTAGGTCCGTAGTCTTGTCCGTTTCTTCTCCAAATGAGCCTAAGTCACGTGTATTTCCTCCAAATGCCTTCCAAATGCTAAATACGTGAAAAGGAACGATTAAGTGCCTATTTTGGGCATAAATGCACGATTTAGAGGGTTAAATGACCCCGAAAAAGTGTATAAAATGACATCTCATCAAATACCCCTACACTTGGAATTTACTTGTCCTCAAGCAAATGAGCTTTTTTACCTAGACAATAGCAATATGAGGGTCATTTAACCTACTCTTTAAAAGTATTTTACAACACAACCTTCTAGACCTCGTAATTAAAAGCACGAAAAGTATATACTAGCACCTCAAACATAAGTGTTTGGGTTCTCTCTTTTACTTGGTTGTATAAATAAATTATAACATAAACGTTAAACAAAAAATCAACACTCAATTACTGTCAGAGCATCATAAATTACCATAGGCATGATAAAAAGATCAAACCTCCACCCTAGGGCAAGCATTAATTTCCATTACAATCTAATAGGTCTTTTTAAAGGGGTTGTGGGGGTGATGTAAGATAACATATAATATAACAAAAACGGATGGGATACATTTGGGTGGCTTTGGGTGAATTTGGAGTGGAAGGGTTAGCTAATTATTTATACGAATACACGCTGGTTTGGTTGCTAAGCCAAGACTCGGACGAAGATATACAAACTCTACACAACTCTACATCAATCTCTTTCTTTTTCTTTTCTATTTTATTTTTTTCAAACATAATACATCATAACATGGGGTTTATAACACGTACCCCTACAATTGAGCTTTCACATGCTCGATATTTACAATCTAACTAATGACCCAATTTGAGGTGGATCAAAATAACATGGAGATCATCTAACAAACGTATGGGGGTATTGACTTAACTTTTCTTCCCTATTCTTTCGTGAAATAAATACTACCATGAATCTTAATCGTCCCAAAACAATATTTACAAGGATAAGGACTTAGCAACCATGTACTCAATAATTAACTTGGGTTAAACACAATGATGTACTAAAAGTGAGTACATACAAGGTAGGCTAAGGCGATTTGGATGTAACGATTGGTTTAAGGGTGACAATGCTCTTCATTAAATCTAAAATCCACCACAAAATTATAAGAACCGTAAAAAAGGATAGGCTCGGAGGGTTGTACTAGGGGTATCCTGCACTAAAAATGAGTGCATGGCAAGGGTATGGGATAGTTATATGATTGATGTGACCATCATAACAATTACAGGTTTAAAGCATGGGTTAATCCTAATGCCTCTTATCAAGCAAATCCTAATACTTATTATGCGGTCTCGGAATGTATCACAAAAATAAGTTCTAGAATTTAATATACTATCAGTACACTCATATAATTTAATACCAATCTCAATGCTCTAGAAAAGGCGACAAAGACCACACATACACATTTATAATGATGAAATAGATACATATGACTGCTCACTCCTTAACTTGAGAAAGCTAAAGGTATAAACTATCTTGGGTATCAATAATAGATACCTGAATTTCTATAGATCTAAAGGCGAACCTCACATTTTTTGGGTGGAATTCTGAGGGTTTTTGTGCTAGTCATATAAATTCTTATCCATGAGACGCTATTAATACTCATTTTTCGTCAGTATGTGTCATAAAAAATTTTAAATTTGGGTCAAAATTACCTTTTTATGCTATGTTTCGATATATTACCCATCATTTTAAAGACAAAGCAAATGGCAAATAAAGGAATAGTTTCTAAGTCTTATTTCCCATCCCCCTAAAGTTAAGTTGAACATTGTCCCTAATTTTCTATAGAAGTACCCGTAAAAACAAATAAAGGGAAAAGAAAACAAGTAAAAGAAACTAGTACTCCCCTGGTTTACTCAATAATGGAGAAGAAACATGCGATAACTAGTTAGATGGTCCTCCAGAAATCATCTAATGAAAACATCCTAAGATCTTCCAAGCTTCTTCTCATCAAATATAACCTGTAATCAAAGACAAAGATAACTACAATAAGCATAAAATGTGCGATATACAAATATACAATGTGAAATTAGGATTGACTCGATAAAGCAGTAAAGATAGGATGAGAGAATTGTCAAACTCATTGGTTTTACAGGTTTATAAAAGAAGAGTACATATTTTAAATGTTATGCAAGTTTTATGTTCAAAAATAATTAAAAACTTTAAGTTTTTTGGACCTAGGCGTTTGATGCCGTCAGGGATATCCTGACACCGTCACATGTGTCGTGGTGACAGCGTCGCGTGTAAATCGTAACGCCGTCTCCACATACTATGAAAACGAAATTTTTGTTTTTGATGAAAAATTTCCTGCACTTGATTCCATAGGTTAATTCCTGTACAAATTGCTGCATAAGACCTGAGATTTGACAATTTACTCATATGACTCAAAATTAACGCGAATTAATCTAAACAAATTATTTAACATGCTTAAACTTGGCTCAAAAACCAAATAAATTCCCCTACACTTATTATTTACAAAATACCTTTGATTGAAATTAAGACGAAGTTAAAAACAAAACAAAGCATGATTACAAGATTGGGTTCGAACATGATAGAAAAAAATGAAAAGAATAAAACACATGACACTCCTAATGTGTAGGAAAAGTAAAATTGGTTTACCTCCCAAGAAGCGTTTTTCTTTATTTTATAAGTCTTGTAGCTAGACTCGAAGTCACACGTTAAGTGTCGTAGAAGTGGTCCAAGTTAATGATTTCCCTTGGACTTTCTCTTTCGGAGAGCTTCCTAGTTGTGGGGATTGATTGTAGAGTTTTGGTGAACTCCTCTTTGTCAGGGTCAATTAGTCTAATTTTGGCATGACATGCTCCATCTCTATTTTTGGTGGTTTATCCATATTTATTGGGTTTTCAATTAAATCCTCTGACTCCCACATATTACTCTTAAGGTTAATGGATATGGCTCCTAAGAATTCTACTATTCTTCTAAACACTAAGGTGTCCTTAAAAGGATTGAGCTCGGCATCTCTAGCAATTTCCCATTCTCTGGGTAAATAGCAATCTAAGAAGTCCTTCCTAGCATAGTAAGTGGTTCGTGCGCCTACTCCATCTGAGCGAGGTCGTGGTTTGTGTTAGGAATAAATCTTTATCAAGAGTTAATACTGCCAAGGTATAACTAACAGTACTAATGGAGTTAGTACAGCCAGT
>BQNB010025076.1:3340-32425 GCA_026074375.1 Tanacetum coccineum
TTGATTTTTGTTTTTAGATTATATATATTTTATTTTATTATATTATATATATAGTTAAGAACTAAAAATTAACTATCAATGACCATCGAACAAAGAGAGATCAGACCCACCATGGCTACAAACACGATTTCGGGATGCTCCGCCAAGACACTGGTAGATTTAACTCTTGACGATTCGATCACTTATTGTATTTTCAAAATAATAATTGCACTATGAATAATCCTCTATAACTAAATCCTCTACAAAATACAATACGTGTCTGCAAGTATACGAATTTGTCATCACGTGCCTGTAAAAGTCGACCGTAACGGCTGCAAGCATAATGGCGTACTGCCCTGCCAAGAGACGGGTCGCTTTAACGACTCCTAAGTTCAAGACTAAACACTCTAGGCATTTGTTTAAGAATAACGAAAATAATGCAATTTGTGAGTTTCAAAAATCTCAAACAACTACCTAAAGTATTTGGTGATGAACATTAGAGCCTGTGTATAGAGATACTTATCTAACTGGTTGTTACATTAACAGTGTAGCAATTGCAGCAGCAAATAACATAAATCAAGATGGCTGCATAAAACCTGTTTAAAATAACAAATGTAAACACATGATCAAAAACAGGCTTACCAATGTGATATGATTTTTCAAAGAGTTGCAAAACACACAAATCAAACCGAAACTGACACTATATATAATCCAACCGAAAGTGGGGAACAACTATTGTTAATACGCGATAACCATGAAATCTGTGACATAAGTATCCAAATAGAAGAAAAAATGGCATGATAATTATAAGAAGCTCTCGGAACATGAGATTCTTTTTGCTCTAGTATTATGAGGCTCAGATAAGCAAGCATACATGAAAAGAAGATACGACCACCATGGCTGCAAACATACCAAGTCTGCCTTGCCAAGCTACACGTAATCCAAACCTTAATTCTACAGGATTACACATCCTGACATTTTATCATCATAGCCCTCAAGAGCCATTATTTTGTATAAACGCGACCAAAATATAGGCTCCTTAGACATTTGCATCTTCTCTTCCGGCAATATTTACCATCCCACTCCCTACTCCACTTTGGTGCTATAAGAATCAAATAAGCAATCAATTTATAAAAAAGGCATACGACCGCCATGGCTGCAAATTTTAAAAGCATGCCTCGCCAAAATACGCGTCACCCAAATTTTATCTAAATACGTCTGAACACTCTCAGATCCGATAACAATAGCCTTTTAAATTTGTTAAGGGGACAACATACAAATAAGCGTTCAATGCATTCAAACCCCCAATGCACACTGTTATTCTTGAGCAACCTATGCACGCGTACAACATTAAACATGATGCCCTAGACGCTCATAGGCTGCTCAAGAATTCACACAAATGATAAAGAGAAACGTTATCTATTTCATAACCCGAATAACAGGATAAAAAAGTAAATACCACCTTTGAAAGTCGTGTGCTTGTTTGCACGTTGTCCATAAACAAAACTGACAATATAATGGCTTAGAAATGCGTGTGCGGAACTGGACAAAAAGGTGATTGACTTATAATGGCTGCAACTATGATGTCCTGATGTCGCGCCGAAAAACAGGCCTCTTTCACCCATCAGGGTTAAGCAACTAATTATAGCTGGGAAGTGGTAAACGCACGTAAGCAACAATATCTTCATCGCCTAGAGGCACCACAACCCGTAACCAAATAAGTAAGGCACAAATTACAGTGCCAACATAACACAAAAGAACAGCCACCACCATGGCTGCAAACACAAACTTGTGATACCCCGCCATGATACGGGTCGCTTTTACCCATACAAATATGTCTGCCATGGCTGTAAACTAACCAAGCATGTCCCGCCATGGTATCATGTCACCCACATTTCCATTAAAAAACGTACAAACGTATAAAGAAACAGCGGCCCATCATGTGTCACACCCCTGAAATCTGGTAGCAGCGGAAAGGTAACATTGGGGTGTGACGGCATAGCACAATGGACAAGTAATAGGGAAACGACATCCAAAGAGCCATTTTTAAATAAAGTTTTCATTCAATGCTCATAAAATATCAGAGTTTACAACATGGTCCTAATAGTTTTTAAAATGACATAAAAGTTCAAAACATTTATAAGTTAAACATGACATCACAATATTAAAAAGCCGACATAAGTTTTAATAAGATAAAGTTTGCATCGAATTAAAGTAAAAGCAGAATCCTTTCAAAGTGATATCACGCGGCTCCCATCCAAGAATCATACTTTAACACCTGAGATTAAAACATGCTAAAAAGTCAACAAAATTGTTGAGTGAATTCATAGGTTTATCAGTAAAAGTATGGACCAAAAGATTTCAGTAATAGTAGAATAATGAAACACATTCATAAATCAAAACAATTATTATTGTCCTAAGCTCATGACACCAAACCTTAACAGTATGCAAACCTTAATCAGGTTTGTGCCCCATTAAAAAGTAGGATGTTCTGCCCAACACCCAAGTGTTATTATTTCAAATGTTAAATGCGTCCGTTGGTTGGTATTAGTTATTGCATACCCGAACGGGGATTGTCAGTCCCAATAGATCTATTTACAACACTCACATTTACTACAATAGCAATTAACGGCTCATGATAAAGGGGACTTAATTGGCAGTAGGTACTTAGGCAATAATAATAAGGAAATAGCATACAGTTTCAAAAGTACTTGTGTCCAATGTGTAAATCAAACATGTAATCTCACCTCGTAGAGTTTGTAAAACAAGTAAGTAGAAAAAGGGGCTATGAACTCACCTTATGCGAAACGACAAAATCAGACAATATAAACGCTGAAATAAGCCAAACAATCCTAAGAGCAACCTAAAATAAGTGGTGCAACTTAGAAAAATGAACCAATAATCAAGCAAAAAAATGTAACAAAAGAAAAAAATTTATAAACGTTTTACTTTATCTGGAACAAGTATGGCATTGGACCCTAAACTTTTATAGATCATGATTACCCAAAATATAAGTTTTAATCTGTATTAATATGATTTCCAAACATGTTTTAATTTTACTTCTTACCCACCTAAATTATTCAAGTTAACCACATTAGTTTTACGTCTACAACTATTTATTTACAACAAATTCTGCATTCACCCAAATTTGCAACAGCATAAATAAAAATCCGTAATTGATAAAAATATGAGATTTTCGCGTATAGAAATCTTTTTGAATATATTTTCCAGAAATGTAGGCCTTACTGCCCAGAAAGTTTCAAAACCTAGGTAAAATTGCTATTTTACCCTTCAATACAAATACAGATTATTTTCTAAATTTTATATCTTCACGAAAACGGCCATAATTTAAAACCTATAAAGGCTATTGATGCAAGGTCAGAGGGAGGTGATAGCCCTAAGTTTCCTCTACAGGTAGCATCTTTTCATTTTAAAAAGTTAGTAGAAAAATCTAGATTTATGCCCATTTTCCCAACAACATGCAAAATCCGACTAGTTTTACTAAAAGGGCGATAACTCACTCATCCGGAGGAGTTACGGACCCATCCAAATCGCCACATATACCTTAAACATCTAACTATATTTCTATCATTTTTTCTAGGTAACTCATAACCAAAAATAATTCGTATTCAACCCATTAACCTGCTGCTACAAAACTGTCCCAAAATCCACTTTACCAAAACCATATCCATCAAGTTTTTATTCCACAAAATTTCTATACAATGCCATAACACTTTAGTCAACACACTTACATACATCAAAGTTCATATTTTCTAGATATTAAACATCAAGAATAACATTTACAAGAAAGAAAGAAAAATAGAGAAATAAAATAGAGGCTTACAAGATAGAATAAAACTAGTGAAATTCAACACAACCCCTAATCTTTTTTCCTCCAAGTTTTTAACCCAACAACACACAAATAAAACCCTAAAAGAATTAAGATCTCAGCCCTCAACACTTCATTTTAACCCAAACAATAACCATTTACAACACTAGAATTAATCTTGCAAAGTTTTACCAATAACAACAAAACCAACTAGTAAAAATCCAACACAAAAACCACCAACAACAACTACAATAACACCACAACTCCAAGAATTAACCCTTCAAAAGAACACCCGAAATCAGCCCCTATTCTTCAAGAAAAGATGTTTTAAAGGTTTTTGAATCTCAAGAGGCTTATACCAACATAGGTGTTTTGATTAGTGTATAATTTAACTAGTGAAATTTTTTAGAAGATGGTTGATGACATCAAATAATGTCACTTTTATAGCATCATTTATCCCATTTAATTAACCCATTTTGTATAATTATTGCAAAGAATTATTACTTGGTGAAGATTAAACGAAGATATTTGAAGATTGATGTTCTGACAACCAATACATCGTATCCATCAAGGAAAATACGGCGTATTTGTGCCTACACTTCACTGAAGACCACGAAGGAACTAGATCAATACGTCATATCCAGAGAATCCTATATGCCGTATTCAAGATATAGAAGGTGAATATTCTGAAAGATATCGAACGTGGTCCCTACTCCAAAAAACCTCTGATACGCCGTATCGAAGACTTTCGATACGCCGTGTCAACCTGATTCCAAACCTTATAAATAGAAAACTCAAATAACAAGTTTTAGGTGTGGTTTTAACCACCAAGGTCAATTTTTAGAAGATAAAAGAAGCTAGGAAGGTGCAACAACATGCTTCAATCCATAGGGAAACCCTTGTAATTTATATATTCTTGATAACCGTTCGATCTTTGGTATCATTCGCTTAACTCGGTTAGTTTACCTTATCTGATTCGATTATTATGTTTGTATTCATCATAATGGTTATTGGCTGATACCTTTAGGTATAAGTCATATTTATGAAGATTTTAATGTTTGGTTTGTTTATCTCGATTGCTTAATTTATTGTTGGTTATTGATTATGTTTATCACATGATACTCATTTATGTGCTTTAATGTGCGTTCAATCCATATCTAAGGATATCGCTTGTAGCTTAACTAGATATCGGATTGTTCTCACATAGTAATTTATATAGGTGGTATTAATATGATCATAAATAAAGTCCTGTTAAATCTGTGACTAAGGATATCGCATGTAGCTTAACTAGATATCGGATAATGCCTTTGGTTTAGTAAACAAGTTAGACTAGTAGGTGACCTGGAATGATTCTAACAAATAACGTTCTGATTCCCTTGGCTTGGTTTGGATAGTGAACTACCACTTATATAAAATACCGTAAGGAGTATGTTAGTAAAGTCTCTATGAGCTAGGGTTTAACAAGGTCACCATTGTTTTAATCCCTAAGATAGATTATAATCAGTAAAAAAGATACTTTATGTGGATGCGTCTAATTGTGACAGAATTAGCGTGTCTAGGTTTTAGAAAGAAGTACTGTCTAAATCTAGGAATGATATGCCGCCTCGAGATAAGTAATCATTGCACTAATAAACAAACCTGTGTTTTAATTGGAATAAATATGGTTAATACGTTTCCCTTACATTAGGCTTCACCGCATCTTTATCTTCTGTCTATCGCCTTGTGTGTGTTAATTGTCATCAAAACCTTAGGTTAGGTACCCAAAAGTATGCCAGTCTCTCAGGCTAACCCCCCCCTCCCTTTTTGAATTAGTTTTAGGTTTAATTTAGATAACTAAAATACTGATAGATTAGATATTAACGCTCTCGCTCTTAGTGATCGACATCCTACTTACCAACGAAACTACATCTTGACCGGGTACACTGCTCGTTAAAGTGTTGTTTTTAGGTATAGTCGGCATAAAATAAATAGTAAAACTTGATACATAAAATACCTACTCACAACGACACATCAAGTTTTTGGCACCGTTGCCAGGGAGTGAAGTTATTTAATTCTTATTTATTAGTGTTTTAGTTTAGTTTAGATTAATTTTCATATTTGCGTGTTTGTTTTTATATGTTTGATTTTCTACATTGTATATTTTTACATATTATGTGTTTGTGTGTTTTTATGCATTATTCAAAGTACGCTGTAAAAAAGTTTCAAACCAATACAGCGTATCCATCCCTTTGGATACGGCGTATAAATTTTCGTAACCAATACAGCGTATTTTGTTCATAAAGTCCATACGGCGTATTCAGGATAATTGAATACGACGTATAGACTAACTGATACATTAACAAACTCTTAATTTTCGTATTCTGTTTCCGTGCTTTATCATGTACCTTCTTCCGAAGCATATACTACTGATTGTTTGTCCTCTGTTGCAGGTAGTGCATTACAAGGAGTTTGGAGAACTCATTCAACATTTCAAAGACCCGGAACGAGTATCATAATTAGATAGGAAGCTTCTCAAGACAACTGGTCTTGATTGTTCAAGTTTTCTAGGGACTCGACCTCATTACTGATCCCGAGAATCAGTTTGGAAGAAGATATTACAAGAAACAATGACAGAGCTTACTTTAGAAGAGTCTTTAAGCATGTTCATGACCAAGTTTGCAAAAAGGCTTGATGAAAACACCAACTTTATCAAGGAATTACAAGCCTCCACAAATTTCGCATTAAGGAATCAAGAAGCCTCGATCAAAGCTTTAAAGATCCAAGTCAGGCAAATGAGCATAGAATTGCATGAAAAATTATCTGGAGATTTACGAAGCTCAACTGTAATTAAGCCGAGAGTTGATGATGAGACGATTTTTACTTCTGTTGAAACTGAAAAGCCTTTAATACGCCGTATTGATGCTAGCCAATACGCCGTATCGAACCTACAAAACAGAAACTTATTTTTCGAGTCGAAGAAAATGAATTTACCTTCTCCGAATCACTTGAATGGACGAATTGAAGGAAACTGATGGAGGAAAAGATCTGGAAGCTCATTACACTAATGCAAAGCCTCTTGGCAAAGACTTGCCTCGAAAGGAAAAAGACCCAAAGAGTTTTACTTTACATTGTTTCATTAAAAATATGTGTTATAAAGCCTTAGCTTATTTAGGAGCAAGCGTAAGTGTTATGCCTTATTCGACCTATATTACCCTAGGATTAGGAGACTTGATTCCTACTAAATTAATTGTCGAATTGGCTGATAGAACAGTGAAACGACCCGAAGGAATTGTTGAGAATGTGCTAGTATGTATTGATAAATTTACTTTCCCAATAGACTTTATTATTTTAGATATCCCCGAGGATTTCAAGACCCCATCGATCCTAGGAAGACCCTTCTTGTCTACTGCTCATGCTATTATAAACGTGTTTAAGGCAAAAATAACTTTAAGCGTTGGGAATGATAATTTTTTTTAAAAGTAATAAACCTACTAGTAACATAATTAAAAGGGTCTATGCATTAAGTTTGATTAAGAGTACAGAACTTGATTTAGAAGCTAGGCTAATGGGCGATGCGTTAAGGAAGAATAGATCGCATGACCCTAAATTTGAGAATTACGTTGAATTAAGTGATCTAAATGAACCATTAGAACTTAGGCATGATCAAGTAGTTGACTTAGGACCTATCATTGAGGAAGGTGAGGTAATTGATACACCCATCAAGGAAATGGTCAAAACTAGGCATGATGACGATAAGATCACCAACGGAATTAAGGATTATCCTAGTTTTAGCGACCCCGATAAGAAGATTCATGTCAATGATGCTTACAATTTGAGGTTTTTTTGCATGATAGGTTATGAACACATAGATGTTAATTTCTTCCCTCTCTTGTCCATTAATACGATGTCTAAAAGGTTTTATGACTCTATAATGAATGACAAGTTAGAATTTAAAGGGAAAAGTGTAGTTGGAGCCTTTATAAATGCACCTACCTTTGTTGGAACTTTCTTTGTTGTGATAGATTTTGCAATGATAAAAGACATGGATCATTATCGTGATGAAGAAATGGGTGATGTAATAGTTAGAAAAGAATTTGGCAAAGAAATTAGAGTCAAGGCAAAACGATTTGAAGGAATGATTACCATATTCAATGGTGATGATGAGGTGGCTTATCAAATGGCAAGATCGCATCCAAGGTTTAAACACCTCACCAACATACAATGCAACAAGATTAAGCCATTGCTCAAGGAAAGTGCACAAGATGTGATGGATGGTATTTCACACCCATATCAAAAGCTAAAAGGGTTCTACAAAGGAGTTTTGAATCTAGGACCCGATTTTATACGAGTGCCATCAATGGAAGAATGGCTTACACGCGGGCACATTAGCATGCATGAGATGGAATGGTGAAAGAAAGCTGAATAAAAAGTCTAACTTAAAGACTAGCTGAAAGAAAAGTGCTTCCCGGGAGACAACCTGGATTGTTATTTATTTTTATCGAGTCTGTCTTTCCAGACATCAATACGGCATATCCGCTCCATACCATACGGCGTATTAAATGTCTGGACGTTATCAGTCCTGTTACATGATACAAAACCACCTTATTTTGGTGGGTCTTGGTTGATCAAAGAACACTAAGATAAGCATTATGTTTTAGTGAGAGAAAGTAGAGAGGGATGAAAGAAAAAGATATATTATTAGAAAGAGAAAGATGAATACAAAATGAACTTCCACCAACCCCCCATAGAGAGACATAGGGGGTATTTATAGCCTAACACAAAGCTATCTATCCCACTTATGCAATATTAGTCCCTGCGTATAGCAGATGATCTATAACTAGTCCAATTCACGTGTAAGACGCCAGCTTTACTAAAAAGTGAGGCTGACAATCTCCCTCCAATATGGCGTCACACGTGAATTGGTTGCAATGTTTCCTACAAGCAAAAATAAAGTAAAACGATAAGAATGAAGTCCAGCATTCCTTGAGATTGTCTTTAACGACTTTGATCTACTTGAGTGCTCCAGCATTATTTCTTCAGCTTGCAGGATCTAGTTGAGTTTTTACTCCCTCTTAACTAGTAGGCTCTTTTTTTTCAACTCCCTCCCAAACAGACAACCTTGAGACTGATTAAGAATCAATGCAGAAGTCTTCTTATGGACCTCCTTTCTTAATTAGGATCCACTATGGGAGGGATGATATCATCAACATCATCTCACTTAGGAAGCAATCTAGTCTTGTTTGAATTCAGCCTAAAGTACACATTTTATCCCCTTTTTGAAGTCGAAACCGTAGCACCAAAATCAATTAAGACCCGAAAATGCACTTTTCTCCCTCCAGGATGATGACTAACTGAGGAATCATCCTACACATGTGTACATCATATGCCAACTGGAACTGCTTACTTAGCTTCATAGCCCGTGATTGCATAAGCAATACTCTGTCAGAAGATGTTGAATTGTACTCTCTTTAACAATTCTCTCTTGATCAACCCGAACTAAATCCCCTTATCTATTCTATCGGCTAATACTGATGACTACTGGTTGAAGCACAATCCTTCACTTGTGACTTGATCTTGTATTATCTGTGTGACGAATGAATGGTGCAGAGGCAAATCTCTGAGTACCATATACTCACCCAAAAGTATACAAAAAATACATCACCACTTGAAATATCCTCAACTACGTGAGACGCTGAGTACTACAATGTAACTCCTTAAAGTGATAGCTACTTCATGGGTATAGGTAGAAAGAATCACAAAATCAACTAGATATCCAAGTCTTCATCACTAACACAAGTCATCTTCGTTGTGGAGAAAGAAAGAACGGAAGACAAAATAAGTACACTCCCCGTGAAAGTCTACTTCAATCCCAAATAAGTAACATCGTACTATAACCTCGTAGTCATTAAAGTTCAATACTAGCCATTATGAATGAAGGTGAATTTTGATAAGGATCGTTTTTAGTGTAATGTATTGTGTTTGTTGTGTTGTTGTTCGTGATTTTTGTTGTTTTATAATCGTTAACGGATATCGGGCTTAAAAAATATCACAATTGCACGGCCCGTCCATGTAATAAAACCCGATCACATTTACATTTTACCCAACATGAATTGTTTTATTACCCGGCCTCAATCCATTAACCCGAGCCTAATTAACATAAAGCCGGCCTACTATGCAAACCATAGTATTTTACTATAACCGGCCCAAACCCATCAGATAACCAAATTATACTCGGCCTGCTATTGATTACACAACCCAATCATAATTAACAAACGAGCCCCTTTATTTTAATATGATCGGCCCAATTTACAATCGAATCCTAGCCCATCTTAGTCATGAGCTCGACCCACTCCACAAAACTATAACCTGGGTCCATCAATTAGGAAAAAATAGGTATAAAACAAAACCCTATTCCTAATTTCACTCATAACCCTAACCTTAATCACAAATATTTCACACGTAGTTAAACACCTATCTTCTCTCCCCAAGACCAAATCTACTCATCTCTTCTAGTTACTAACGAAACAAACCCCTCCCACCTTATTTCACAATCGATCCCTACATCTTTCAATGATAATGAGAGTCACCACTTCTCAATTATCCATGAATCACAAAAACCCTTTAACATTGCGGCTTAGACTCAAAGCTTCAAGATCCATTAGGGTCTCGCGTAAGTTTTGGTTTGATTTGATTTTCTTGTGAGTTTTAACGAACCAAAGCTTGATGATAACATAATTATTATTTGTCAACTTTAAGTTCGAAAATTTAAAGAAGGTTATTCCTTCACAGATCGATGATGAGTTTTGTTTCGTATTATTGATCATTGAAAGGTCTTTGAGAATTAATTGTAAACACGAAACAGAAAACTAAGATATTCTTTGTAATTATGTTTCGAGTCTTGATGTTGATGAAGTGGAGAGATGGAGATGTGGTAAATAATTGTGACGAAGGGATTGTTTTGGATTAGTTTGTGGATTTGGTTTGTAATGATTGTGCAGATGTGATATAATTGATATTGTTGGATTTGTTGGATTGTTAATGATGGCTGTAGAAGTTGTTGTGGTTTGATAGAGTCTGTCTATACTTTCTTTTTTCCTTTTTCTTTGACCTTTGACTCGTGGACTGACTCAGTGAGTCGACTCGGTCAACTCGGTAAATACCGAGTTGACTCAGTCTTGGTATGGTGTATAAATTGCCCGCCTTACAACATGTATAATTCGCCTATTAGAACCGTATAATTCGCCTGGCTTTGTTGTATACTTCGCCTAACTTTCAACGGTATAGTTCGCCTTTACAGAAACGTATAGTTCGCCTTCGTTGGATATGTATAACTCGCCTACACAAAAATCGTATACTTCGCCTGACTTGCAAACGTATACTTCGCCTGTTGCAGACAAATAAAAATACTTTTTGTCTTTTAGCAAAAAACAAAAACTGTCCTTTTTCTTGATTCAAACATAAGCAGATCTAAACACCAGAAATAATAAGCTTCAAAAAGGTTTTTAACTACCCAATAAGCTTTGAATAAGCAGTAGACCAGCCAATAAGACCAATACAAGGACGAAATAAGCTCAAACAGGCTTTGTTATAAAAAAAATAAGCTCAAAATAGACAGAAAATAAGCAAAAATCTCAACCTTTCATTTGATATTCATGAAAAACGCTAAAACCCTAAAAAGTTTAAGACTTGTGGCTGTTTGTACCAGAATAAGCCCAAAAAATAGGTAGAAAATAAGCTAAATAAGCACGCAGCCTACGAAACAACAAACACTCACCAAAAAAGATTTTCAGTCGTGGCATTTTCCAAAAGAAAAGACACGAAATAAGATGATAAAACAAGACAACAAACACGAATACAAAACACCCCCGGTTAGCTCTGATACCACTTGTTACATGATACAAAACCACCTTATTTCGGGGGGTCTTGGTTAATCAAAGAACACTAAGATAAGCATTATGTTTTAGTGAGAGAAAGTAGAGAGGGATGAAAGAAAAAGATGTATTATTAGAAAGAGGAAGATGAATACAAAATGAACTTCCACCAACCCCCCATAGAGAGACATAGGGGGTATTTATAGCCTAACATGAAGCTATATATCCCACTTATGCAATATTAGTCCCTGCGTATAGCAGATGATCTATAGCTAGTCCAATTCACGTGTAAGACGCCAGCTTTACTAAAAAGTGAGGCTAACAAGTCCTTTATTTTTATGCACTTTAAACATTATTGCCAGTTCTGTTAATACGGCGTATTCATGCACATGATACGGCGTATTCAACAGACTGACCCTTATTTAGATACTTTTTACAGGTTTCTCGATACGGAGTATTCCAGTTTATGGATACGGCGTATTGGTTTCCTGTACAGTTTATTTAGCTTATTTAAATTAACCGTAGATACCCGAGATAAGAGTTTGCATGTTTTTCCTATATTTTGCACAGGACCTCGCTGCAAAGAAATCGACAATGTTGGTGAAGTATCCACAATCTGGAAATTTGGAAGTGTTGGAGTCTTGAAACTTCAATACGGCTGTTCAACACACATCATTGCTCATAAACTCAACTTGGAGAATCTATCGAGCAAAATATCAGGGGGTTTCTCATTCTAATTCTTTTAAATACTCGTTTTTAATGTTTTATCTATACAACAAGGATGTTGTATAATTCAAGTGAGGGGATGGGAATTAGAATGTATACTTGTCCTATTTTTCACATAAAATGCTTGAATTATGCTCAAATTTAAAAAAAATTCAAGCATACTTTTGTGAAATTACATGTTACATAACCTGCACACAATAACCCTTATTAGATATTGTGAGGATTTAACCTTATCCGTTTCCAAATGTTTACCTAAATTCTACAAAATATGAGTGTGCCGGTGATGTTGTAGACTTTAGAACTTGGCTTGGTATATCTATTCGAGACCACAATAATGAGTACTATGAATTTAGATGGAGTAACTTGTTTAAATTGGTAAAATTTTAGGATTACACTCAAAAAGCCTTTATATGTTGTTTTATTAACTAACTACACTGGTTAGTTAAATCCCCGTATAAACCATTTGTTTACTCTCATCTTAAGAGTAAGATACCCCTAGAAAAACCTGTAGAGCCAATCCTTTAGGAATTACACAAACTATATTTGTTTCGTTACACCTTAGCCTACCCTGTTAGATTAAGTCCATTTATCAGTTGCTAGTTGCTTAAATTGTAAAGTTTGTATTTCCCGAGTCTTCTTTCTATCTTTGGTACGGTTGGGAAGAAATTTACGCATTGCAAATGGGAATGTATAAAGTAGTCAAAACTCATGTCTTTTTACTACCAACACAATTATTGGTACGTCCGAAGAATAGAGAATTATCGAAGGAATTATCAAGAGTTATAATGATCGTGAAGATGGTGAATTTACACCGAGTTTCGTAGTATAGTGTAGTGTTGATAAAAATTAGAAAATTGCAACAAAAAAGAGGAGGAACGTTTGAAGATAATCGTTTCGCAAAAGCTTAGATCGAAGGAATTATATGAAGGATCGATTATTCGTTGATACGTCTTATAAATCAATGATGTAAAGTTTTGTATAAAGTGGTAGATATTGTCACTTGTCTTGTAAAAGTAAGTAAAATTTAGGATGATTGGGAAGTTGACTGTTACGGGAACGCCAACTCAGGTTGTTGTTTTTTATTAATGATCAAGACGTTTATAAATAGTTGTGTCTTAATCATGGTAACGGTTGGGAAAAAAGTGTCTAGCAACTTATATCTTAGACCTAGTCTATTTGTTTTGTAATTTTTATTTAACAACAATTTATTTCCCTTTCCTAATCATTAACCATGGGTTTTACGAGAATAAGGATGTGTACGAGCATGCATGTCTATTCCGTCGTTACGGCCATGTATGCATGTCTCAGCTGCCTTGTTGGTTTATTACTATTGATGAAAGTTAGAAGATCCCTACCCTATATCATTCTTCATCCTAACCCTTGGTTAAACTCCAATGAGGATGTGATCGAACATACATGTCTGTTCTGTCATTAGGGCCATGTATGTGTGCTTCAGCTGCCTTGTTGGTGTGGTGCTTTTGGTGAAAGATTGTAGAATGATCAACCTTAAGCCTTATAATAAAAACCCATTTTACCTTTATAAACTTGTTACTCCTTAGCTCTAGTGGTGAAGATGTGTATCCTTGCCAAGCCTATGATAGAATACTCGTCACGATCGAGAAATTGAGCGAATTAGTTACATGTTACCACATACATTAGTTGAGTGATTTGAGTGGTTTCATCTGAAACGCCCCTTAAACAATATTTGACTCAAAAATGACAAAAAATATAGAGCTTTTTAATAACGTCAAACCAAAAGAACTTCACGTTGTTACTTTACAATTTTTATTATTGATCAACACGGATTATACCCTTTATAAATATATAAATATAAATAAATATAAATATAACTATATAAGGATCTAAATCCATAAAATCAATTAAACCGGAAGTAGTATGTGATATTCCCGACTCGTTTATCCCCAGCGAGGAGTGAATTAGAAAGTCGAGAGTTGGATTGACATTTGGAGATTGAATGGAACAAGATTTAGATTGATTTCTAAATCTACGAGAAAAATAATGCAATCTATACTAAAAACTATAAAGGCACACTAATTTAAGCTAAAAACGATAACAGGAATCTAAAAATGTTGACTAAAAACCCTAAATTTTCAAAAATTAACCTAAAATGATTTTTTCACTTTTAATAGGCTCTAATTAATTAAAAAGTAAGATTAAAGAAAACTAGAACGAAAACGGAGTTGATTTGAGCTTTAAAACACAAAAAACGTGAACGGGAACGAATCTCGTTCTTTAAAAAACGAAATTTTCAATATAAACCCTTACCGAAAGTAAAACTAAATTACCTCCTAGAAACTATATATAAAATAAAATTTTCTCTAATAAGATTAAAATTTTTTTGGACTTTTTTAATAATTTTTTATGAATCAAACAAACGTATTTAAAAAGAAAAAATCATTAAAAATACAAACTAAAATGTAAAAACTAGAAAACTGCACAAAAGTCCTAAACTATATAAGAATGCAGGAAAAATAAGCTATAATGAACTTCCCTTAATCCAATAAGAGCCCTGAAAAAGCATTAAAATAAGCTTCGAAGTGCTGTATAAAAATATAAAAGAGAAAAAGAGGGTAGTATTATAATTTTGCAAAACGACTACCGATGAAGCTATTGTAAGCACAACGGTAGAGAGTGGTTGTGTGTATAAAACGATGGTCGACATGGAGGTTTGAGGTCCCGAAGTTCGAGCTTGGCTCACTGGGGCTTCCTCTAATCCCAACGTTTTGTTTTTCCTTTTTTTAACAACTTTTAAAGGACGTTAAAAATAAGCAAATATAACAAACCACTTTTTTCTGAACCTACAAAAAAGCCTAGAATAAGCCCAATGCGCTGCGACGAATAAGCTAAGACTAGCGAGACTTACATTGAGCGATCGCGAGTAGCTAACTGTACTTGGGCTTTTTTTTAAGAAGCGAGAGCGCGTCCTAATCAAAAACTCGCGTGACAAATAAGCTAAACCAAGATGAAAAATGAGAGCGAGCAGATCTAATACGCACAAAGATCAAATGCACAGCGCTGCAGCGATGCGCCATAGCAAAAATAAGCAATGACAATAAGCTAAAAAGACAGAAAAGCTAAAAAAGGCTTATCAACTTGAAAACTTTTTAACTAAAAATGCAATTAAGCTAAAATGGCTATAAGCTAAACTAGATAAGCTAGGGGAGACTTACACTAACCTAATAGGCAGTTCTAAACAAAAATAAGCAGAGGTAAAAGTAAATAAGAAAAAGAAAATAAGACAATAAGCTAAATGGCTTAAAACTGCATAAAACCGTCCTAAAGGGGACTATTTAAGCTTAAAAATAAGCTTGAAACAAGAACCTTATTAGAAAATGACTTATGCCATTGAAAAGTGGGTCCAAAGTACTACTTGAAAAAGCTTTGAAAAAGTATTTTGAAAAATA
The DNA here is from genome assembly GCA_026074375.1 of Tanacetum coccineum. NCBI lineage: Eukaryota > Viridiplantae > Streptophyta > Magnoliopsida > Asterales > Asteraceae > Tanacetum > Tanacetum coccineum. The sequence goes on from BQNB010025076.1 coordinate 19,150, forward strand.
ACTAAGCTCTCAAAAGAGCTTGTGAAAAGGGCTTATCACTTAGTCGACACTGAGTATAAACTCAGTGTATACAGAGTATAAGAAGGGCTTTTTAAGCCCTTCAAAAGCTTATCAAATAAGCTTAAAAGACAAAAACAACTTCAAATAGATTAAGAATACATGGCAAAGAGCTTATGCTCCAAGTTTCAAATGCTAAAACACACTTTAACCATTTTAAAATTATGATTGAAAATTGACTTAAAAAAATTTAAAACTAAAACCAAAGCTTGACCGATTTTGACTACACAAAAGTAAAACAAAAAGACATTTAGGCTACTGCATTTTAACCTTAATGACAACTCAAAAATAATACTTGAAAACTGTTTTTGAAAACTAAAGCAAATAAGCTCCTAGAAACTGTTTTTTTTTAACTCAAACTTAACACAATTTTAAGACAGACTTTGAAAAAAACTTTTAAAACTCAAAGCTTTTGAAAAACAGATTAATGACAACTTAAAAATGCTTGTAAAAGTTAACCAAGTGACCCACAAGTTTTTAAAACCTATTTTGACCCGTTTTAGACCCTTGACCCAAACACCCCTTTAAGAATGATTTGAGAAAAGGAGATTTAAGCAAAAATAAGGCAAGGCAGAATAAAAGCAAGCAAAGATTGAGCAAAATAAGCACAAAGAGAAAAACAATAAGCACTGAAATAAGCAATATAGCAATAAGCAGTTTACAAGGCAAATTTGGCAGTTTTAAGAAAAAAAGCATACAAAATGACATATAAGCATAAAACTAAGACAAATAAGCATGATTATCATAAATAAGCAGTAAAAAGCAGGAATAAGCACAAAATAAGCTGATGAATAGTAATAATAAGCAAAAATGGAAAAAATGGAAAAATAAGAAGACTTATCAAGCCCTTGCTCAAAACAGGGCAAAATAAGCAATCAACAAGCTCTAGCTTGTCAAAGACAAGCTAGTAAGAGTCCATAAGCCCATCCCTTTTTGGCTTATCATCCAATAATTAAGCTGTGGGATTTTGGGGGTGATTCTTTTTTGGTTTTATTTATAAATTTTTCTTAAGTTCTTATTATTTAATGAAAACAGTTTACTTATAAATTTGATTAAGAGCTTATAAAGGCTTGTGAAAAACTTTTAAACATAAATAAACTTAAACAGATTTAAAAACTAACTTCAAATTTCATTAACTAAAAAACATTACAAGATTTAGAAAGAGAGTACAATAAGCTAAGTTATACTAAAATAAGTTGAAAACTATTGACTAAACTAAGCTAGATGCCCCAATGGGCTTACAAAGTCCTACTTATATAGAAACGAGCTAGGTCTTCAATCCTTTGTCCTCATACTTGTGTTTCTTTGCTGAGAGGAAATAAGGGTGTGCTTGTTATGAGAGGTGAATCACAATCAATCTAAGCCATTGATTTTTCTTTGAGCCCAAGGTCTTGATCTCATCCATTGATCTTGTTGTCATTTTCCTTGTCGAATAGGGATGTTTGGGATTGCCAACATGGCAATTGCCCATGTGAAGTGGGGTAGTGATGGATGGTGAAGTTATGATATGTGGGGATGAGGTTTTTGGACTAGAGTAGCAGGGTGAGGTGTTTTTGAGGAAGGTGAACAGTAATGGCGGGAAAGAGGGGGGTTAAGGGTTGTTCATCATTTGAAGTTTGGGGAGTTGGCAAAAGTAGTCCCTCAAAGTGTATAGGTTTTTTTCATGCTAAGTCCTTGTGGTGTTATACTTTTAGGGGTTTGGCAGTTCTGCCCCCTCAAGTTGTATATGTGTTTTGCAAAAATGGTCCTTTTGTTATATAACTTTAGGGGTTTGGCAGGTTTGGCCCCTAAAGTTATATTATCCCTAATTGCAACTTTAGTCTTTGTAGTTTTACAACTTTAGGGTTTGGCAATTCTGGTCCCTAAAGTTGTATTTTCTTTGACTTGATGTCTTCTTGGCTTTGACTTTTGGCGGGGTTGACTTTTGTTGACTTTTGACTTTGACTCTGATTTGACTTCTCTTTACGCTCTCTCCATTTCGTGCTCGGTTTTGTCCGTTTTTGGCTTTGACTTTGTCCTTTTCTTGGATATCCGTTTCTTGCACAATACGAATGCAAAACATACAAATACAATGTACTTTTGACACGTTTTTGGTCATTTAAGTCTGTTTTTAAAGGTCAAAGGTATGTGTAATTAAACACATACCAAATTCCCCCATACTAAGACATTGCCGTGTCCTCACGCAATGCTATAAGTAAGCACTTAGAAAACTAAGAATCTTAATCCCCCTCAAGAGTTTAGAAAAGCCCCCGTTTTCACCATTTTTAAAGATAAACACTTATTCCTACTAATTTTGTATATATTTTTTTACCATTTTAAATATTTACACTAACTACCACTAATATTTTTGTATTTTTTTAAGCAACTAACTAACTTATTTGACTTTCGTTATTTTTATAACTTTTGGGGATCATAGAACAAGATGCATTTTAATCCTAAAATGCCCCAAAAAGGATAAATTCATCGTTCCCGACTTTTCACTTGCTCCAAACCAAGCTTAAAACGAAATCACAGTTAAATACCAGTTAAGATGCTAACACTACTCATATTTGCAATTTATAAACTTTTCACTCCCGACAGTTATTATATCTTAGGTGTAGGTGCTATTTTGAATTTCAACCATGGATCAACGTTTTGCCATATTTTAACTTTCACGTTCCACCCGAGAATAATGAGTTTGAAGGCGAGATCATCCCATGTAGCGACTTTCGTCTCGGCACATCCCAACCTCGCGGCTAAGTGGCCATGCTTAACACCACCACAGAGACTAGGATTCGGGACTCCACGACCGTAGTTTAAAAAAACTTTTAGGTTTTCCCGTATACACATAGCTTTAAAATAGAATAGTCAAAGTTCAAACGCATAATTAAATTTAACAAAAAGTAGATCTATTTATTAATTCAAACACTACCATAACATAGATATGCAATGTAACCCTTAGACCTTTTAGAATGCTGCAAAATCGGTTTTGTGAGCCGGCAAGAATACAACAAACTTTATCAGTCTCCGGATTATTTATTCTTAACTATGGGCTTTTTTTTAGAAGGCTGTAAACATCGGTTTTGAGCCGGCTAGATACACAAACTTTTTATCAGCCCACAGTTTTACATATTATTATATTTTGTTTTTCATTTTCAACATATCATCAAAAAAAAATTCGATAATAGAGAAGACTTCATTTTGAGAAATTTACGTATATAAGATGAACAAAGACTAAAAAAAATTTTAACTACAACAAAATTTGTTGATTTAAGTTTAAAAAAACACCAAAAATACACGTATATTAATCCGTTAGAAGCTTATGGGAGAAAAAGCACAAATTACATACATGAAGCTCTTAAGATTTCCAAATAATCCTTGTTTAGCATCCAACTCATACTTAACTCTATCATTTTTCGTTCTTCGCGAATATTCGCGAATGCTTAGTCTAAATGTTAAGGAACAAGCTAGAGCTCAACACGCTCGATCGAGTCAAAATTTATTCTTATTCTACCCAGCAGGAAAGTCAAAATTGTGGACAAAACCTTATTTTATTTTTGAAAATTTTAAATTTATTCATTTTTTTAAATTTTTGGTGGAAAAATGGGATTTACATACAAACAAACAAACGACTTGCATACCGACAATCAAATTGAAAGATCCCCCCCCCCCCCCCCCCATACTAGAATTAAACATTGTCCTCAATGTTTTATGAAGGGTTTCTACGCAAATCCTAAGCCGTTTATTAAGTATGCTTAAAGAATAACGTGATTAGATTAGGATATTGGATTTCCCAAATGAAGCTGAGGATTTGAAGCTCTTGTGATCGAAGGACAAAACCACGAGCACGAGAGGCTTCAAAATTCCGGGACAATCCTGGACAATTCCAAAAACACAAGCAAACGAGAAAGGAAAGAGGCAAGCCTCTCACAACAAAAAAACTTATTCATTACTACATAATATAACTACGGATAAGCATGGGGTGCCTCCCACAAAGCGCTTATTTAGGGTCACTAAGCTTGACCGAATCCCCGAATTCATTTGTCCTTGGGGAAGGTTTGGAGATCCGGGACAACCAATTTTGGTACGTCCCCTCCAAAGTAGTGCTTAATCCGATGACCATTCACCTTAAAGTTTGGCCTGGAGTTTTGAGATAACTCAACGGTGCCATATAGGAAAACTTGGGTAATTGTGAATGGTCCGGACCAACGGGGAATTTGAAGCTTGCCTAAAAATACTCAATCTAGATTAAATAGAGGAGATTGAATCACCGACGTTGAAAACATGGTTTTTGATCTTGGCGTCATGGATCTTATTAGTTTTCTCTTTGTAAATTAAAGAATTCTCATAGGCATGATCACGAAGTTCATTTAGTTCATTGAGTTGAACTTTGCGGTGATCACCCACGGTCGAAAGGTCAAAGTTAGCATGCTTCAAGTCCAGTAGCTTTGTAGGCTGGCTCGAGCTCAATCGATAGATTGACAATGCCTTTTTCCATACACGAGCTTGTTAAGGAGTACACAGCCGATGGGTGTTTTGTAAGCTGTACGGAAGGCCCAGAGAGCGTCATCTAATTGTCACTGACCAAGAGGCAAACGTTCTTTCCTCGCCCACGGTCCTTTCAAGAATTCGTTTCAAGCCCACGATTGGATCCTCAAACTTGCCCACAATATTTTGTGGTTGATACGCGGTGAAGAGACGATATGATGACTCCTCCCGTATTTAAGCATGACCTTTACAAACTGGTTATTGCAAAAATGGGTTCCGCGATCACCTATGATAGCCCGAGGGGCACCGAATTGGGCAAAGAGAGATTTAAGAAATTTATAAACAACTCGAGCGTCGTTGGTGGGGAGCGCTTTCGCTTCAACCCATTTTGACAAGTAGTCGACCGCCACGAGTATATATTTGTTCCCTCGTGAAGACGGGAACGGCCCCATGAAATCAATGCCCCAAACGTCAAAGATTTCACAAACTTGGATGGAATTTTGAGGCATCTCATCCCTTTGTGAAATTTTTCCTTAACGTTGGCACGAGTCGCAATTTTTAACCAACTCGTGTGCATCTTTGTAAATAGTGAGCCAAAAGAAACCGGCATCAAATACCTTTTTGGCGGTGAGATTTGCACCATGATGTCCCCCCGTGGGTCCATTGTGGCAAGCTTCGAGGATGTCGAGAGCTTCTTTGTCGTGCACACACCACCGGATCACTTGATCCGCACATATTTTGAACAAGAAGTGGTCATACGCCAAAAGTAGTGTTTAACAACCTAAAAAATTATTTTCTGCTGCGGGACACATCGATCCCTTTAACAATGAATTTCCCCGCGTGGTAATTTGCATAATCAGCAAACCACGGGGTACTTGAGTCACCACGAAAAGTCACCATATTAAGTTTCTCGAGAGAAAACTTTTCATTTATCTCCTTTGGGTCGAGCACACTTTCATAAGGATTTTCTAATCGGGAAAGATTCGGCTCCTTTTGTGTCAATTATGTTGAAATCAAACTCTTGAAGGAGGAGAACCCACCGGAGCAATCTCGCCTTGGAATCTTTTTTTGCAAAGAGATATTTTAGGGCGGAGTGATCCGTATACACAATGCTTTTGTTCAAGATGAGGTAAGACCGGAATTTTTCGAAGGCATACACCACGGCTAACATTTCTTTCTCCGTCGGTGTAAACGCATTCCCGCCACGGTCAATAGTTTACTAGCAAGTGTATAGGCATAAAGTGTTTCCTTCATGACGATGCCACCAAGACCGCACCTATGAGCAAAGTTCCTTGCACGCACATCAGCTTCAAAAGGCAAATCCCAGCAAGGCTAATCAAGATTGGAGCTTCAGTAAGTTTTTTCTTTAACGTTTGAAAAGCTTGAATACAATCATCGGAGAAGATGAACGAAGTATTTTTCTCAAGGAGATGAGTCATCGATCGGGAAATTTTGGAAAAATCCTTAATGAACCGTCGGTAGAAACCGGCATGACCGAGAAAACTCGAAAACAACACACCATTGACATGGTGGGATAGGTTACCTTAGCAATACAATGACTTTGGCTTATCAACCTCAAGCCCGTTCTTTGAAAACTCATGGCCGAAGGAGAATGCCCCTCCTTGACCAAGGAAATAACATTTCTCCCAATTTATCCACAAGATTAGGTGTCTTCGCACCTTTTGAGCATCTTGTCCAAGCGAGAGAGGCAATTTTCGAATGAATTCCCAAAGACCAAAAGTCATCCATGAAGACTTCCATCGTCTTTTCAATCATATCATGAAAGATAGCCATCATACACCTCTGGAACGTGCCCGGTGCATTGCATAAGCTGAAAGGCATGCGGCGATAGGTGAACGTTCCGTAAGGATACGTGAATGTGGTTTTTAAAGATCAATGAAAATTTGAAAGTAACCCGAGAAACCATCGAGAAACAATAGTAATCGTTTCCCGCTAATCTCTTGAGCATTTGATCCATAAAGGGAAGTGGAAAATGGTCCTTATGTGTGGCTTCATTTAACTTACGGTAGTCAAAGCACACACGCCACCCCGTAACCAATCAAGTCGAGATCAACTCATTTTCATCATTTTCAACAACGGTGTAAAAGACTAATTGTAGGCTTCATATATCGTTTTGCCCATCTAGGTTTGCTTGACATATATGAAGACAGTATTGTCATAGATAGGTTGCGTGAGCTCGTCTACTTTAGTTATGCAAGTTATATTGTATATTGAGATATTGTCAATACAAGTAATGTAATAAAGCGAAAAATTCTTGGGTTGTTATATCTTGGGTTGTTATATCTACTTTAGTAAAATAGGTTGATGAAAATTCTTGGGTTGTTATATCTAACTTTGATGGATGCATAAAACTATTCACCCTACCTCTCTTTATATACTAGAGAGGCTAGGGTTTACAAGAAAACCTAGCTTTGATAAGAAGCTAACTTAATATTACACATTAAGTCCTTGTTGTTTCATCTTTCTTCTTTTCTTCATATGTGGTTTTGTAATCATCAAATCTCAAATCCCAACAATCTTCCCCTATTTGATATTACAAAACAATCTTCATGTATGAAACAATCTTCAAAGCTTCCCCTTGAAATAAGATCTTCTTGTACATGTCACCACTTTAAAATAAGCTGCAAACCATATAGTCTTCTTCCCCTTTTTGTAATCATTAAATAGGGGTCATCTGTAGATAAGCAACTTGTGAACACTTCCCCTTAAGTGGTACATGTAGATGGTTAAACATGTTAACAATAAGCTTCCCCTGAAAGTATGCTAACCATCTCTTGAATCTCGAACTCAGTAGGCTCCAAGTGGTAATTATTGATGAAGAAAAATGAGTATAACCCATATGTTGAAGAAGTAGAATTTCCCAAACTTGTGTCTTATGTCTTGCACTATTCACATGACGTCAAACTTATACCAAGACCAAAATATAAGTAGATCGCAATCTCTTGACAAAATCCTCATTTATCCTATAAAATGAGACACTGAGCACAACAACGTAACTCCTTAAAGTGATAGCAAATGTACGTAGTAAGCATCATAAGGTAGATCGTACACCTTTGCTAGATTCATCAAGTCTTCGTCACCAACAATTAAGCACAAACAAGTTATCTTTAAAAGTCATAGCCTGCAAAACTATACTTTAAGATATGATAAGACACGCACCTGTGAAACCCAACTACAACATCAAATAGGCAATAACCAATTTTCTTCAAAATAATCCCAAAAACGAGCCACTATTTCATCATTGTTCGAGATCCAAACGCGTCCGTGTTGTCCCATATCGGACAAAGCTAGCAGAATTAACCATAAGCCTAGCAGACTTAACTGAGTAATGCTAGCAGAATTAACATTCAAACCAAATAGCAACACTTTTTCTGTCCCAAAGCTGTCACTATCATGTCACTAACTTGTCACAAATCTGTTGCAAAACTGTCACAAATCATATGTCTCCTTCCTCCCATGGCCTTTTGTGACACTATCACTGTCACTGATTCGTCGCTTAACACTAGCAGAATTAACCATGAAGGAGCAGTATTAACCACGAAGCGACCAGTATTAAAAACGTATGACCAGTATTAATCCATACAGCAACAATACATGAGCAGTACTAAAAATCTGTGAGCAGTACTAAGTTTTACATGGACAGTACTAACTCGAAATTGATAGCAGTATTAACTTCGCATTTAATAACCACGAACCAGTATATATGGAAGTTATACTAGGATCAAACACAATCCCTAAAAATCAGGAAATTCTTATTTAAAGCAGATCTTATCTCATTATTTGCGAATCATAACCAAACTTACTTCCATAATCCACGTATAGAATCACAATCCAAACTCTTGTGACGTCAACCAATATGAGTACTTACCAGAATCAAACCAAGGATTAATACCTGCTGTTTCTTTGTAAAACACACCTTCGCAACCTGCTGCTGTAATATTAGAATAAACACCATATAACCTGCTGCCAAATCAAATCAACACGATCATCAAACCATAACCTGTACGCCTACCAACAGCATCTTCCAATGTCGCACATAATTATGAACCCACTCAGCAGCCAATCCATCTGAAAACGAACACCATAACTGCTGTACACGAACAGATCCATAACACATACAAACACCAAATAATCCAGACGACGCCCTTTTAGTGACACTTTTTCAGTCACTAAACTGTCACTTTGGCAGCCATATATGTAACGAGCAGAATTAGGGTTTTAATTATCTCTGCTTCATTCCCAAAAACAAACACGAACACTTTTTTTTAAAGACAACCCTTTAAAAGTGTCGCAAAAACCCTAAAAACACCATAAATCGATCATAGACCAAACAGAAAACTTCGACTTCTTCACATCATAAAGTCGACTTCAAATACACCTTGTAACATCCTAGATATCAAGAGCAACCTGCTCTGATACCAAGCTAGAACTAGACTCGCCGCGCGCGCTGCGATGTCTACACACATCTCCGCGCGTTGGGTAAGCCTAATTTACTTCATAGATATTTTTTGGTTGACTGGGGATTTTTGAGATATGTTTTGCCCATCTAGGATATCATAACATTAATCACGCAGCGGAATAGAGCTACTTTAAGAACAGACGAGTGATTTTTATGAACAAAGGTTTTATTCATAAACTAATATCCCACAAGATCAAATGATCCTTGAGGCTAACTAATAACACCTATTCGTCAATATATAGCTCACAGACGCTCTCTTAGTTAATCATCTAGGCTATACATCTAAATAAACTAACTACTAATAAGCTAACTATTAGACTCTCATTGGAGATATCTGACTATGATGGATACAAAAACTATTCACCCTACCTCTCTTTATATACTAGAGAGGCTAGGGTTTACAAGAAAACCTAGCTTTGATAAGAAGCTAACTTAATATTGCACATTAAGTCCTTGTTGTTTCATCTTTCTTCTTTTCTTCATATGTGGTTTTGTAATCATCAAATCTCAAAACCCAACAACTACGAGTCTTAATTTTGGTCCAACTCTTATCAATTGTCATAATTGCGTTTTAACGATGCAATAAAATAATTATATGGACTTAAACACATTCAAAAGATTCGATACGTAAATAGATATAAACAGGTAAAGGTCGAATTACGAGTTGTTTTGTTCACCTAGTACAACTATGGAAGGAAATATCCTAACCCACTCTTTGAATATTTCGTCTCATATAAATGCGTATAACTAATTTACTATTTGAGAAAAATTCGGCAACAATTCCCCTCAACTCCCCGAATATGTGTATTAAAGACATATTTGTTGGATTAAAGGGGAAATACTGTTGAAATTTTATCAAATAGTAAATAAGTTATACACATCCAAATCCTAAATGAGACAAAATATTCAAAAATCAGTCACAAACAAGGGACTTTCCGAAATTAATTTCTAATAAATTAATTTCAGACGGGTTTCCTATGAGATGATTAACTTCGAACGGGGATTTTCTTAAATTAATCACTAAAATCCTAAAGTTAATTTATTAATCAAATGCATAATCGTCTTCACATAATAAATACCATACAGTTTCGCATAACATATCCGCAATATATTAACTAGTTTCGCATAACAAATATCATACTAACCAAACACGTAACATATCTGCAATCATATTAACTATTTTTGCATAATAAATACTAGTTTCTCATAAACAATACCATACTAACCAAACACAAACTAACATTTGGTGGATATATTAACTAACTAACCAAACGCAATAAAAAGGTAGAACATGTGTACTGTATTCGGGTGTCTCAGCTTCATTCGGGTGTCTCGACTGGCCAAATTAAACACGCCAAATGTAAATTAATCACTACAAACTTATAACGATGACATGTCCTCGCTAACCACATAAACACAATAATAATAAAAAATATATGGTCTCAACTGAGGTCTCGGCTGACTTTGCATGTCTTGGCTTAACTTAGCTATCGCTTGATTGAGGTCACAGGACTCGGCTATGGTCAGGTCATGGAAAAGAATCAAGAATTAAACAGATTAGAGGAAGAAAAAATAAAGAATTAAACAGGTGGTGGAGGAAGTTAGGAAGAGCCAGCGGTGGTGGAGGAGGAAAGCCGCCAATGGTGCTTAGTGGTATGTGTGTAGTGGTGGTGGTTCACGGTGGTGCATGTGTGGTGGTGGTAGTGCGTGTGTGGATGGTGGTGATGGTGATATGGTAGTGGTAATAGTAGATTCGGTGGTGAGGGAGAGGATTATGTTTGAAGTTTTTTTTCTCGAAGTGTTGGTAAGAATGAAAGCCATATTTGCTTTTTGGTGATAAAAGAATTGGCGAGGACATGTCCTCGTCAAAGGACGGGGTAATGAAATATATGGGAAGTAGTATCGAAAACACAGTGGCGAGGACTTGTCCTCTCCAATGTGTTTTTCATAAAAAAATTCATTGAAGATTTGTTAGACTTAAATTTTATGTATGTATGTGTATATATATATATATATATATATATATATATATATATATATATATATATATATATATATATATTCGCTAAACAGTCTCGGGTCACGGGCTAAACAAGCTCAAGCCACGGGCTAAACAGGCTTAAGACATGGGCTAAACAGGCTCGGGCCTGAACAAGCATAGGCTAAACAGGCTCAGGCCACGGGCTAAACTGATGAGTCGAGGTGATATTGTTATACATGAGATGTTAAACGAATGAGTCGAGATTGTATTGATATATAAGTTACGTTAAATGGATGAGTCTAGGTGATATTTTTATACTTGAGATTTTAAATGAATGAGTGGAGATGATATTGGTACATAAGTTATGTTAAATGGATTAGTCGAGATGATATTGGTATACAAGTTATGTTAAATAGATGAGTCGAGGTTATATTGGTATACAAGTTATGTTAAACGGATGAGTCGAGATGATATTGGCATACAAGTTATGTTAAACGGATGAGTTGAGATGGTATTGATATACAAGTTATGTTAAATGGATGAATTGAGATGATATTGGTATACAATTTATGTTAAACGGGTGAGTCGAGGTGATATTGGTATACATTGGATGTTAAACGGATGAGTCGAGATGGTATTAATATACAAGTTATGTTAAACGGGCGAGTCGAGGTGATATTGGTATACATGAGTAAATCTTTTGAGATTCAGTGACAAAAGATAGTATATGACAAAAATTAAATTGATGACTTTGACCAAAACTTTATGGATTTTGACCGCAACCTATAGCGACGAAATAAGTCGCTAAAAGCTCTTGTTTTTTTTGCCATAAAACCATATCTTATCCTCACAATCACATACACACTCTTATCCTCACAACCACCTACAAAATACATTACATACTCTTATCCTCACAACCACCACCCATTCACCACCACCTGAATCACCCGTTACCAGATGGAGCGATATGATCATTATTTTAAGTGTAGTTGTGAAAAAAGAGATGTAGTGTTACGAATATCACGCAAACCTTACAATTATGGTAGACAATACTAATCATGTCCTTCTTCAAAGGTGAACTATCAAAAATAATAATAAGTATGTAATATATAAATATTTTTCTTGTCAAAAAAATATTTCGTATGATTTCCTTACTATGTAACAACCAGAAACTCAAGATAGAGGATGTGGATATGTTATGTAGAAGGATTACCTTATGCTCCATGTAAGTTCTTCTCTTAGACATTCACACCTCGAAGTTCTACTCTCGGACCTTTAACACATCCAAGTTATTCTCCGGTTACTTCTGAATCTGCACCGAGTCATGGAAAGACAGATTGCTCAAATTGCAAGTTGTTGGCTGAAAAGATAAAGACACTAGAGGCGAAGATAAAGATACTAGAGTGAACACTAGAGATCAAAAGGCATCCTGAGAACCACACATTCGAGTCAGCTGTAATACTTCACGAGCTTTATAATGACATGGGAAAACTTGGCATGGATTGGTTTTCATTTAGCATTTGGAATGTAATTCGTATGCTTTAATGTTTTTAACGTTTATTGATTTGGAATGTAATATGTATGATTTAATGTTTAAACCTTTATCGATTAGGAATGTAGTTTATAACAACCCGTAATTTTCATCAATGTAATATCCATCTATTGAATTAGATGCCTCTTTTTCACAGGGAAATTTTCGCTTTATCTCATTATGCAACGTAACTTGCATCACTAATATCTCATTATGCAACGTAACTTGCATTTCTAAAGTAAACGAGCTCACGTAACTACCCATGCTATCTTTATCTATGTTTACATCAAGTAAACATTCTAATATGTCAAGTCAATGTTCTATTATCCTCTATATCAAATACGTTATCTATTTAACGTAGTTTTCACGACATTGTTACTAAATAAACATTATCCGTTAACGTTTATGTCAAAACCCTAACTTTATGTAATATATATACATTCAAAATGAATGTACAAGCAAACAAGGAAAGTGTACAAGTAATCAATGCATAAAATTTAAAATATCATTTCCCTCCAAGTCAATGTACAAGTCATTTTAACATAATGTACAAGTAAATGAAGCAATAATTCAAATAAGCTCATGTTCCCTCCATTTCTCTAAGGGATTTCTTACCACTACTTAAGCACTAGTTACAAGATTATTAAGCACAATAATTTAAATACTTTTCTCTCCATTTCCTCACACATATACACGGCTAAAAATCCAAAACCCTAACCTGAAATAAAATCCAACCCGACACCCTTTTGTTTCATTTTAA
>BQNB010025076.1:33619-57585 GCA_026074375.1 Tanacetum coccineum
ATATATAGGTATTACTATATATATATATATATATATAATTTATATATTATATATATTTTATATATATATACAGGGTAATGTTATAATAAAAAGAATGTTATAATAAAAAGGGTAGGAAAAGATATCAACCATTGGATCAAAATTCGTTAGATCAAAAAGCCCGGTGGCTGGATGGTAATTAACACAAACTTCAAAGGAAATTTTACAAAAGACACATTTACACAACCGCTCCTTTTTCATTCCTTAATATTTGACCCCTCTTTTTCATTTTCCAAAAAAATAATATCTCTATTAAAACACACGCTCATAAACACAGACCTTAATTAAAAAACTAACGTGGGAGGAAAAGATTATCATTGATTGAAAAACAAGGCAAAAGTGGAAAGAGGTAATCACATTTTTTTAAACTCGTAATTGTATACCATACAATAGTATATGGGAATATTATATATCAATTGTTTTTAGGCAAATTAACGAAATACCATATTTACATATAGCTATTCTGATTTTGTCATGATCCAATAAAATATACACTATCATAGGTAAATCTAATTACATATCTTCTCGTCGTTGACATTATGTTGCGAAAATACATTTTTTCATTTATTTGAATCCAAATCTAACGCATCAATGGTTGTTATTTTATCGATTTCTTGTATTTTCAATCCATCACTCAAAAAAGTTTATGCATCAACGATAGTGACAACGAATCTACCAAATCTTCTACCGCCTCGTAAGTATATTTTTGATTAATTATTTGTTACTGCATCGATTTGATTTTTTTTCTTATCCTAAAATTATGTTTTTGTTGATTAATTTAAGAAATATGAAGAGTTAATGATAGTAGGATCATAATTTAAACACCTGATGTTTGTTTTTTTTGTTTTCAATGATCTAAGTATGCTATCTTCAGAGTTTGATTCAAACTGACATCATATTTCATTCTAGATCTGGAACAAAATATAGAAAAAAATGGTTACAAAACGTGTTTAAGAAAGTTGCATGCAAGGTGTTTGATAAAATGTCTTAACTAGAATTTAGGTTACTGTGATGCAGTAGATTTGAATGATTATGCAGTAGGTTTTTATTTTAACTAAGATGCAATAGGTTATTTATGTTTGTATGTTTGGTTATTTGTAAGATGCACTTGATTTTAAACTTTGATGTGGTAGGAAATAAACTGTAATGCAGTAGGTTACTTACGTTGTCCATAGGCATGATTTTGTGTAAATGTGGCTTGCCGGTTTTAACAAAATTGATTTTGCTTGCCTCCTTTTGTCTGTGATGTGGTAGGAAATGAATTGTAATGCAGTAGGGCTTTTACATTGTTCATATACATGATTTAGTGTAAACGTGGCTTGCCATTTTTAACGAAATTGATTTTGCTTGCCTTCTTTCGTATGTGATGTGGTAGGAAATGAACGGTAATGCAGTAGGTTTTTAGGTTGTTCATATGCATGATTTGTGTAAACGTGGCTTGCCATTTTTAACGAATTTGATTGTGTTTTTTTGCTTTTGTCTGTGATGTGGTAGGAAATGAACTATAATGCAGTAGGTTACTTACGTTGTTCATATGCATGATTTAGTTTAAACGTGGCTTGCCGATTTTAATAAGTTTGATTATGTTTTCTTGCTTTTGTGTGTGATGTGGTAGGAAATGAACTGTAATGTAGTAGGTTACTTACGTTGTTCATAGAAATGATTTAGTGTAAACATGGCATGCCGGTTTTAACGAAATTGATTGTGTTTTCTTGCTTTTGTCTGTGATGTGGTAGGAAATGAATTGTAATGCAGTATGTTACTTACGTTGTTCATATGCAAGATTTAGTGTAAACGTGGCATGCCATTTTTAACGAAATTGATTTTGCTAGCCTACTTCTGTCTTTGATATGGTAGGAAATGAATTGTAATGCAATAGATTATTTACGTTGTTCATAGGAATGATTTAGTGTAAATGTGTCTTGCCATTTTTAATGAAATTGATTTTGCTTGCCTCTTTTTATGTTTGATTTGGTAGGAAATAAACTGTAATGCAGTAGGTTACTTACGTTGTTCATGGCATGATTTAGTGTAAATGTGGCTTTCCGTTTTTAACGAAATTGATTGTTTTTTCTTGCTTTTTTCCGTGATGTGGTATGAAATGAATTGTAATGCAGTATGTTACTTACATTGTTCATATGCATGATTTAGTGTAAACATGGCTTGCCGTTTTTAACGAAATTGATTATCTTGCCTTATTTTCTCTGTGATGTGGTAGGAAATAAACTGTAATGCAGTAGGTTATTTATTTTGTTCATGTGCATGATTTAGTGTACACATGGCTTGCCGTTTTTAACAAAATTGATTATGTTTCTTTCTTTTGTCTGTGATGTGGTAGGAAATGAACTATAATGCAGTAGGGCTTTTACGTTGTTCATATGCATGATTTAGTGTAAACGTGGCTTGCCGTTTTTAAAAAAAATTATTTTGCTTACCTCCTTTTGTCTTTGATTTGGTAAGAAATGAACTGTAATGCATTAGGTTACTTACGTTATTCATGGCATGATTTGGTGTAAATGTGGCGTGTCATTTTTAATGAAATTATTAAGTTTTCTTGCTTTTGTCTGTGATGTGGTAGGAAATGAATTGTAATATAGTAGGTTATTGACGTTGTTTATATGAATGATTTAGTGTAAACATGGCTTTCCGTTTTTAACGAAATTGATTTTTCTTGCATTCTTTTATCTGTGATATGGTAGGAAATGAACTGTAATGCCGTAGGTTATTTACGTTGTCCATAGGCATGATTTAGTGTAAACGTTGCTTGCCGGTTTTAACAAAATTGATTGTGTTTACTTGCTTTTATCTGTGATATGGTAGGAAATGAATTTCAATGCAGAAGGTTAATCATGTTGTTCATATGCATGATTTAGTGTAAACGTGGCTTGCCGTTTTTAACGAAATTGATTTTTCTTGCCTTCTTTTATCTGTGATGTGGTAGGAAATGAACGGTAATGCAGTATGTATTTAGGTTGTTCATATGCATGATTTAGTGTAAATGTAGCTTGTCGTTTTTAACAAATTTGATTGTGTTTTCTTGCTTTGGCTTGTGATGTGGTAGGAAATGAACTGTAATGCAGTAGGTTACTTACGTTGTTCATATGCACGATTTAGTTTAAACGTGGCTTGCCAGTTTTAATAAGTTTGATTATGTTTTCTTGATTTTGTGTGTTATGTGGTAGGAAATGAACTGTAATGCAGTAGGTTACTTACGTTGGTCATAGAAATGATTTAGTGTAAACGTGGCATGCCGGTTTTAACAAAATTGATTATGTTTTCTTGCTTTTGTCTGTGATGTGGTAGGAAATGAATTGTAATGCAGTAGGTTACTTACGTTGTTCATATGCAAGATTTAGTGTAAACGTGGCTTGCCGTTTTTAACGAAGTTGATTTTGCTTGCCTTCTTTTGTTTGTGATGTGGTTGGAAATGAACTGTAATGCAGTAGGGCTTTTACGTTGTTCATATGCATGATTTAGTGTAAACGTGGCTTGCCGTTTTTAACGAAATTGATTTTTCTTGCCTTATTTTATTTGTGATGTGGTAGGAAATGAACTGTAATGCAGTAGGTTATAATAAATAAATGTTTATAATAAAAAGGTAAGGTAAGATCCTAGCCATTGGATAAAATCTTGTGAGATCAAAACTGGCGGTGGCATACTTGTAAATAATAAGAACTTTAGTGGCAAATCTATAACATTACAGAATACACGTCTTTTCTTTCTCAAAACCATATCTCGATCTCACTCTTTCTCTCTAAAAATTCACACTTTCTCTCTCTAAAATTTCACACACATCTACATCATATTTCTCTCTAATCGAATCATTATTCCTTCATCTCATCGTAATCAAATCGTTAAATTTTTCTACCACATCTTACCTTTGAGTCACAATCGAATGGTTACAACTCAAATCCAGCGCATTGTAAACGGCCTCGTAAGTTTATTTATGAACTCTAATTTTGAAAGTGCATCTTTTTGTTAGTTTTAGTTTGCTAAGAGCTTGTATTTTTTATCAATTTAAGTTTATTTTTTAAATATGATGAAGTGGACTTGCAAATCTATTGAATTGTGTATGTTTTCTTCTAGATCTGGAAAAAAATGTAGAAACAAATATGATGCAAAAGATGTTTAAGAAAGTTGCATACAAGGTGTTTGATAAAATGTCTTAACTAGACTTTATAACTGTGATGCAGTTGATTTGAATGCTTATGCGGTAGGTTTTATTTTAACTAAGATGCAGTAGGTTATTTGTGTGATGCATTTAATTTTGAACTTTGATGTGGTAGGAAATGAACTTTAATGCAGTAGGTTACTTACGTTGTTCATAGGCATGATTTAGTGTAAATGTGACTTCCCGTTTTAACAAAATTGATTGTGTTTGATTACTTTTGTCTGTTACGTGGTAGAAAATGAGCTGTAATGTAGTAGATTACTTACGTTGTTTATAGGAATAATTTAATGTAAGCGTGACTTGCCGTTTTTAAAGAAATTGATTTTGCTTACCTACTTTTGTCTTTGATGTGGTAGGATATGAATTGTAATGCAGTAGGTTTACGTTGTTCATAGGAATGATTTAGTGTAAATATGGCTTACCTATTTTAACGAAATTGATTTTGCTTGCCTCCTTTTGTCTTTGATGTGGTAGGAAATGAACTGTAATGTAGTAGGTTACTTACGTTGTTCATAGGCTGGATCTAGTGTAAATGTGGCTTGCCGTTTTTAATAAAATTGATTTTGCTTGCCTACTTTTGTCTTTGATGTGGTAGAAAATGAACTGTAATGCAGTAGGTTACTTACATTGTTTATAGGCATGATTTAGTGTAAATGTGGCTTCCCGGTTTTAATGAAATTGACTGTCTTTGCCTGTTTTTGTCTGTGATGCGGTAGGTCATGAATTGTAATGCAGTAGTTTACTTACGTTGTTCATAGGAATTGTTTAGTGTAAATGTGGTTTGTCATTTTTAACGAAATTGATTGTGTTTTCTTGCCTTTATCTGTGATGTGGTAGGAAATCAACTCTAATGCAGTAGGTAACTTATGTTGTTCATATGCATGATTTAGTGTAAATATGGCTTGTCATTTTTAACAAAATTGATTGTGTTTTCTTGGTTTTGTCTCTGATGTGGTAGGAAATGAATTGTAATGGAGTATATTACTTACGTTGTTCATATGCACGAGTTAGCGTAAATTTTGCTTGCCATTTTTAACGAAATTTATTTTGCTTTCCTACCTTTGTCTTTGATGTGGTAGGAAATGAACTGTAATGCAGTAGGTTACTTACGTTGTTCATAGGCATGATTTAGTGTAAACGTGGCTTGCCATTTTTAACAAAATTGATTTTGCTTGCCTACTTTTGTCTTTGATGTGGTAGAAAATGAACTGTAATGCAGTAGGTTACTTACGTTGTTCATAGGCATGATTTAGTGTAAATGTGGTTTGTCATTTTTAACGAAATTGATTGTATTTTCATGCTTTTGTCTGTGATGTTGTAGGAAATGATGTAATGCAGTAGTTACTTACGTTGTTCATATGCATGATTTAGTGTAAATATGACTTGCCGTTTATAACAAAAATGATTGTGTTTTCTTTTTTTTGTCTCTGATGTGGTAGGAAATAAATAGTAATGCAGTAGGTTACTTACGTTGTTCATATGCACGAGTTAGCGTAAATTTGGCTTGCCGTTTTTAACGAAATTGATTTTGCTTTCCTACTTTTGTCTTTGATGTGGTAGGAAATGAATTGTAATGCAGTAGGTTACTTACGTTGTTCATAGGCATGATTTAGTGTAAACGTGGCTTGCCGTTTTTAACAAAATTGATTTTGCTTGCCTACTTTTGTCTTTGATGTGGTAGAAAATGAACTGTAATGCAGTAGGTTACTTACGTTGTTCACAGGCATGATTTAATGTAAATGTGGCTTGTCAGCTTTAATGAAATTGATTGTGTTTGCCTGGTTTTGTCTGTGATGTGGTAGGTCATGAATTGTAATGCACTAGTTTACTTACGTTGTTCATAGGAATTATTTAGTGTAAATGTGGTTTGTCGTTTTTAACGAAATTGATTGTGTTTTCTTGCTTTTGTCTGTGATGTGGTAGGAAATGAACTGTAATGCAGTAGGTTACTTACGTTGTTCATATGCATGATTTAGTGTAAATATGGCTTGCCGTTTTTAACGAAATTGATTATGTTTTCTTGCTTTTGTCTCTGCTATGGTAGGAAATGAATTGTAATGCAGTAGGTTACTTACGTTGTTCATATGCACGAGTTAGCGTAAATTTGGCTTGCCGTTTTTAACGAAATTGATTTTGCTTGCCTCCTTTTGTCTTTGATGTGGTAGGAAATGAACTGTAATGCAGTAGGTTACTTACGTTGTTCATAGGCATGATTTAGTGTAAACGTGGCTTGCCGTTTTTAACGAAATTGATTTTGCTTGCCTACTTTTGTCTTTGATGTGGTAGAAAATGAACTGTAATGCAGTAGGTTACTTACGTTGTTCATAGGCATGATTTAGTGTAAATGTGGCTTGCCGGTTTTAATGAAATTGATTGTCTTTGCCTGCTTTTGTCTCTGATGTCGTAGGTCATGAATTGTAATGCACTAGTTTACTTACGTTGTTCATAGGAATTATTTAGTGTAATGCAGTTTTGTGTGTTTTAACGAAATTGATTGTGTTTTCTTGCTTTTGTCTGTGATGTGGTAGGAAATGAACTGTAATGCAGTAGGTTACTTACGTTGTTCATATGCATGATTTAGTGTAAATATGGCTTGCCGTTTTTAACGAAATTGATTGTGTTTTCTTGCTTTTGTCTCTGATGTGGTAGGAAATGAATTGTAATGCAGTAGGTTACTTACGTTGTTCATATGCACGAGTTAGCGTAAATTTGGCTTGCCGTTTTTAACGAAATTGATTTTGCTTTCCTACTTTTGTCTTTAATGTGGTAGGAAATGAACTGTAATGCAGTAGGTTACTTACGTTGTTCATAACAGCTTGTATTGATGAATTACAATGTCATACTTGTTAACCAACCCGCCTGCAACGAATCTGATGAACTTAGTGTTGTTGTATAGCTCTTTTTTATGACATCGATAATACCACTAATGTGCATATGTTTTCAATAAGTGGAAAAAGAGGTATGGTGTCCCATGTAAAATCAAGGAGAGTTACAACAGAACCGGCATAAGATCCTTTGCTTTATTTGCGAACTTACACTTAATAGAGGCGATGAGGTCTTAGTAACTTGATCCTTACTTCCCCTTTGATTAACTTGTTTCAGCCAACTAGTGGTTTTGTTGAAACAAAAGCGTCTAGTGCCTTAGTGTCGCCGTTTTATGCAAGGAAAGTGATCTTAAACAAAGCCTTCTCTGAAGAAGAAAAGAAGGTTATTGAATAGATATGGAGTACAAGTAAAAAAAGAAGGGTATGTTTTATTAAAAGTATTCTACTGCATTACAGTTAATATTCTACTGCATCACATTTAACTTTCTACTGCATTACAGTTATTTTATACTGCATCACAGTTATTTTTTACTGAATAACTTAGTTTTTAAGTGTGATGCAATAGGTGTTTATATGTGGCATATAAGGTTATATTAGGCCACGCATAAGGTGTTTTAGTTGTCAAAAAGTGCATGTGTGTATGTTTGTATACATGATGCAGTTGGTGTGATGAAATGATGCAGTAGGTACTTGTTTGTGGCATATGAGGTTAGATTAGTTTACACGTAGTGTGTTTTATTTGTCGAAAAGTGTCTGTGTGTATGTTTGCATGCTTGATGCAGTTGGTGTATTGAATTGATGTAGTGGGTACTTGTTGTGTCATATGTGGTTAGACTAGTTTACGCACAATGCGTCTCGTTTGTCGAAAAGTGTCTATGTGTGTGTTTGTATGTTTGATGCAGTTAGTGTATTGAAGTGATGCAGTAGGTACTTATTTATAAAAAGTAGTGATGTAGTAGATTTTTATAATGGATTTTGTTTGATCATGTTACAGGTAGGAATAACGAAGAACAAGCATACAAAAACAAGAGGTAGTTAGTAGACATGCATGAACAGAAACAAAATATAGGATAAAAAGCAAAGGAATTTGGTTGAAGAATCTGCTGTAACAAAAAAGACCAATACGAGATACGAGTTGTTGTTGAGGAGTATACTGAAACACGGATTGCATCAAAGGATTATTCAACGCGTAACAAGGATTATCGGACTATACTTGTGGATTGTTAAAAACAATGTTTTTTACCGCTTCTTTACTTTTGAATGCCGGATGTACCTAAAACTTATCCTTAATCACATTGTTATGTTTCAAGCATTATTGACATTTAATAATTGAATTACATTTGATACCCTGTTAGTACTTGAATGTTCCTTTTAAATATTTGTAAAATTTAATGTTATGAATCTTTGCATCCTAATGTATAATTTCACTGCATCACAGTGTTATCTACTGCATCATAATGAATAATCTTTTGCATCACAATTTATCAATGTTATAAATCTACTGCATCAAAATGAATATAATGTACTACATCATAATGTATAAATCTATTACATGACAATGTATAAATCTGTTACATGACAATGTATAAATCTGTTACATGACAATGTATAAATCTATTACATCAAAAATGTTATTAACTACATCGTAATGTTTAAATCTAATGCATCATAATGCAGAAATCTGTTGCATTACATTGTCATTTTAATACATCATGATGCACTAAGTAATAACACCATGATGTAGTAACTATGATGCATTAAATATGAATAGAAAAGATACCGAGGATACTTCATGAACAATGAGATTCTATTGAATTGATGGTTAGTAATAAATGATCAGTGTCTGTTTAGTACCAAGTGTTTTTTTATTATTGTGGATAAATAAATAATAAACTGTGATTCACTAAATTTTAATTGTGATCCAAAAAAGATAATAGTGCATCATAATTTATATAGCTAGTGCATCATAGTGTATCACAATATTGTTCTACTACATCACAATATTGTTTTACTGCATCATAATTTTATCATACTACTGCATCATAATGATATCATACTGCTAAATCACAATGTTACTATATTGTGTCACTCTACTGCATTAAAATGTTAATTTACTGCATCAAAATTTTATACATACTGCTACTTCTCAATGTTATCATATTGTTGCATCACAATAACACTCTAGTGCATAACTATGTTATTCTACTGCATCATATTGTATAATCTACTGCATCTTAATGTATATTCTACTTCATCATAATACACTAAACAAAATAAGATAATATAGTAAATGATATAAAATGAACAGAAAGATACTGAGTATATTTTAGAAACAATGAGATATTATTGTATTGATATTTGGTAATAAATGTTATACATTTTAGAACCGAAAACGTGTCTTGTAAATAATGCTTTGATATCTATACAATACTGATTGCGATTTTGAAAAAAAAGAATAGTGAAACAACACTTTTAAGCTTTACGAGTACATCCTTTAAGCCTAAACTCTTGTCGCTCTTGTCGGCTCTATTGGTTGCTTGCTTTTCTTCGATGATTGCAATTTCAATGAAAATGTATTAGAATTATGGCCTCCTTTTTCTCCACATAAAATATACGTCCTCCTCTTATTACTTTAGTGCATCACCATGTTACAAAAAAACACAAACATGATATATTAACATCGTGATGCACTTTGATATAAAACTGTAATGTAGTACATTCTGTCAATGTAATATGACACTTAATTTGCTGTCAAGTATAATCAAAACAAGCATTTTTCCCATCAAATGTAACCAACCACTTAATTTGTTGTCAAGTTGTCACATACACTACATTCCAACCAAAAAGTTCCAACCATCTCAATAGAAAATAGTATGATAACAGGTGAAAAATTAACCATGATTCTAACAATTAAGACTACACATACTTGCACATCAAACCAACAGTTTTGGGACACAATCATATATAGTGATGGCAAGGCAAAATGTTGAAATGATAAATGAACAAAATACTCTTAAAATATAGACCGAACACGCATTAAAAGGATCATGGTCTTTTACCAATGACTATATCCAATTTACTTAACCACAACCTCCTAATCACTATTCAACCACTATATATGATGTTATAACTATTATATGTGACACCTCAACACCTACTGCATCAAGTTGAAAATCAAGTGCATCACACAAACAACCAAGCATAGAAACACATTTTACACACATAACACAACCTACCTTTAACCTATATCATCCTTATACGCGGAAACTCAAAACCTATTGCATCACATTTATATTCAAATGCATCAAAAAACACACTAAGCATACAAACTCATTTATTCAGCATGACAGTACAAAACCTACTGCATTAAGCATTAAAAAACACATAGAAACTTTAGTAAAGTATATAAACAAATCAAATGAACTACTAAATAAAGTGTAATGCAGCAGTAATAACACTGTGATTGGTATATGTTTAATTACACATACCTTTTACCTTTAAAAACGAGCTAAAATAACCAAAAACGGACTTAAAATGCCAAAAATATGCTTGTTTTGCTAATTGTGTTGTGCAGGAACGAATATCTAAGAAAAGGACGAAAAACAAAGCCAAAACAACAAAACCGGACGCGGAATGGAAAAGCGTGGAAAAGACAAAGTCAAGACAAAGCCCAAGTGTCAAAAAGTCAACCAAAGTCAACCCCGGCAAATCCAAAGTCAAAAAGTGAAGAAAAATAAGTTTAGGGACTAAAACTGCCAAGTCCCTAACTTGTTTAATGAAGGAAAAAGAAGAAAAATCTTGCAAGGGCTCAAGCTGCCAACTGCCCAAAGTATTAACCACAAGGGCCATTTCTGCCAAGGCTCTAAACCTATAACTCAAAAGGACCATGGATGCAAAGACCCATATAACGATTAGGGGGTGTTTTTGACAAAACCCCAAACTTTCCCCCCACTTGGACTAAACTTGAAACAAAAACACACACCTTGGAGGACCGTTTTTGACAAAACCCCAAACCCTCACCCTGGTTTTGAAACACTGTATATCTCCTACACACCTTTCCCGCCAAATCCCACAACCCCACCTCCTGTCATTGTCAACTTCGTTGACCTCCCCACATCCCTCCAAACCTTTCACAATCCTAAACCCCACCCCCCACATGGGTATGCCACGGTGGCAATCCTAATTCCCACATCTCAATCAAGGGTTGAGATTATACGACTTGGGCACAAAGGCAAACCAAGGGCCATGATTGTTTTCTGTTTGCACACTCACAACAAGCACATATGCTATTTTGTGTCTTCAAAGAAGCACACCAAAGAAAGAAGACAAGAGACAAAACCCTAGCTCGTTTTGCTATATAAGCTGTTGTAAGCCATTGTGGCAACGAGTAGTTTTTTAGTTAGCTCTTTTTTATGTAATTCAGTTTGGTCTTTATTAGTGTAACTCATTTCAACTTTGATGTACTTGCATTCTCTTTTTTATGAAAATTCAGTTTACCCTTAAAACATTGTGTTCTAAGTTTTATACTACATTGTGTTTCTTTAAAAGTCATATAAGCTATTAATACAAGCCTTTTTATAATATGTTTTTAAACCTTTATACAAAAATTTAAGAAAAATTCAAAAAAAACGGGTTACTGTTTGATCAAGCAAATGGATGAATGAGCAGTCTTGGAAGGCTCATTGGTTTCTTAGTTCAGCTTATTCATAAGCTTGGGTAGGTCTTAGAGCTTATTTAGGTGCACAAAATCCTGTTTTGAGCAAGGATTAAAAGTATGCTTCCTTTTTAAATTTTAGCTTATTGTTACTGTAGCCTTGCTTATTTTTAGCTTATTAATGGCTTATTGTGCTTATTTGTGTTTAGTAATGCTTAAATATGCCTTCTAGTTGCTCTTATTTCATTTACATGCAAATTGCTTAAAACTGCCTAGAATAGCTTATTTTTGTTGATTAGCTTATTAGATTTTCAAGTGCTTATTTGTTTATGCTTTTCACTTTTTATTGCTTAATATTGCATGATTAATAGTAGTCTTTAAAATTTTGAGCTTAAATCAGTTTTTATATGTTTTAAAATCAGTTTTTAAATTGTAAAGGGGTGTTTGGGTTAAGTACTAAAACGGGTCAAAATGGAAATGACATAGGTTGGGGTCATAAGGCTAACTTTGGCTTAAGTCTCTAAGCTAATTTGAGTCTGTTTTTCCAAGCTCTTAGGCTTTTAAACTGTTTTTAGGTTTTTTTCATAAGTATCCAAAATTTTGGTTTTCAAACTGTGATCAAAGTGCTTATTTGATTAAGCTGTTAAAACTAGCTTAAGAATATTGTTTTCTTTATCTTTTTAGAGTAAAAATCAAATAGGTTAAACATCTTTGGTTCTCTTTTATTTCTGCCCAAGTCTGTCAACTATTCCAAGTTTTCTTATGTGAAGCAAGTCAAGTTTTTCAAAAAGATAAATCACCTATTTCTTTTGTAAAAATCAGCAACTTTAAAGTGTTTTCAGTCCTTTAAAATTTGTGCACAAGCTCACCTTAAGCCAAGCTTAATCTGTCTTAGCTTAATTTTTAATTTTGAGCTTATTTGACAGCTTATTTTAAGCTGTCAATATAAGCCCCCTTGTTTTTAGATTATTTGCCCTGGTGCTAGACACCTTTTTCAAGCCCCCCTTTTAGCTTATTTGTCCATTAAGCCCTTAGATCTTTTTAGCTTTTTAGATTACCCCTAGGTCCAACTATAAGCCCTAACAAGCTCAGACCTTAGGAAGCCCTTTTGATAGCTTACTTTTAAGCTAAAATAGGGACTTGACTGTTTTTACTTAGCATAGTGTAGGATAAAGCTTATTCTTGTTCTAGCTTATTTAGTGCTTTTTAATTGCTGTTTTTGTGTCCTTAGTTGCTTATTAGGTGTGTTAATTACCCTAGCTTGCTTATTGTCCACTTTGCTTGCTTATTGTGTGCATGAAAAAGCCAAGTTCACCCTAGCAGTACTAACTCTCAAGTTAGTACTGCTGAGTGCTTAAGCCAAATTCTGGCTTATTGGGCTTCTTCCCATTGCTTATTTTTGTTCCTAATAGTCCTTAATGATGGTGTGTTAGGTTGTGTGTGCTCATTTTCCAATTTTCTTTGCTTATTTTGTGTTAACAGTCCATAAGAAAAAGCACTTTTGCCTTTAAGCTTATTTAAGCTTCTGTCAACAAAAAGCCCCTTTTTAGCTTATTTTTAGCTTTTCTAAAAAAGTTGTAGTTGTGAAAATTGTTAAGCTCAAGGAGCTTAACAAGTTTGTTTGAAAAAGTTTTTTTTTAAAAAAAAAGGGGAGATAAGGGGAAACCCGGGTGAGCAAGACTCGAACCCGGGCCTCTACCCTCAATACACCCCTTTTATAACACAAGTCTTACCGCTGCGCCCTTGGGACTTCTACGTTAGAGTCCCAAGGGGTTTAGTATTTAAACCCTTTTCACCCTTTTAAGCTATAAGCTGTTTCCAGCTTATTTCGGCTTATTTATAAGCCGAATTTTGGGTCTCTTATTTTTCTTAGGTAGGATTTTAGGTCTAGTATTTTAGGTAAATTTTTCAGAATTTTTAAAAATAGTTTAGTATTTTTTATAATTTAATTTCGTTATAAGTTTTAAAAATTCATAAAAAATATAAAAATTATCAAAAAAATATTTTTCTTTTTAGAAAATTTTCTTTAGTCATATTTTACTTAGGAATAATGCAAAAATTTTCGTAGGGTCATTTTTGTAACTTTTTTATTTTTAAAGAACAGGGCTCGGGTACGGTTTTTGTCTTGACTCGTTTTTGGGTCAAACGACCTCCGTTTTCAGTCTAGTCTTTTTCATTCTTCGTTATTAGTCCCCTAGAGTAGTTTAGAAGTAAAAATTTCTTTGTAGGGTTAATTTTGAAGATTTTAGGTTTTTGACCCCTTGTTCGGGATTCGTGCTCTCGTTTTTCAGCTTAATTTCATAATTTTTAGGTTTTTCTTAATCGTTTTTGTTTGTTGTTGTTTAACTTAGCTTTCCACACTCTCAAATCATTTCTCTCATTCAAACTCCAATCTTCCGACTGTATCGATTCTCCAGTCCAGCCTCGTTGGGGATAAACGACCCGGGAACATTCTATACTACTTCTCGGTTTTATTGATTATTGTTGTTTTTTAGATTATATATATTTTATTATATTATATATATAGTTTAATTATCAACTAATCAATATGTATATGTATATGATATTTAATTTTATATATTATATATATATATAATATATATGTATGTATTTATGTATGTATAGTATATATTATATATATATATATGTATTGTGTGTGTGTCGTATGGTATATATATATGTTTATGTATTTTATATATATATATATATATATATATATATATATATATATATATATTTTATATATATATATATAATATTTATAGATATATATATATATTATATATATATATATATATTATATAATATATATATACCACATATATATATACACAATATATATATATTATATATGATATATATTATACTATATAGTATATATATATATATAATATATATATATATATATATTTATATATGTATATGTATATATATATATATGTATATGTGTATATATATATATATGTATATGTGTATATATATATATATATATATATATATATATATATATATATATATATATATATATATATATATATATATATATATATATATATTATGTTATGTATATATATATGTGTATATACACATAAGTATAATATATATTTATATTTATATATATTTGTATATATATATATATATTATATATATATGTATACTATGTATTCACATTATATAGTAATCTATATATACAAATACATTCTATGTTTGTATATATATATATACAAATATATGTAGTTTGTATATACATATACGTATATATGCTAGATGTATATACATTATATGTTTTTTACGTATACGTATTTGTATATGTATATATGGATGGATATGTATTATTATATATTATTTTATATATATGTATGTGTTGTGTTGTATATTATATGTTTATGTATATTATATATATATATATTATATATATTTTTATATATTATATGTAGTATATATTATTTATGTATATATGTATTGTATTTATACTTATATATATATTATATGTATACCTGTATATATATATATATGTTTATACATATTACATATATTATTTACATTGTTATATATATATTTAATATGTATGTACTTATGTTTTACATATATGTTTTATTCTATAAACATTATTACTATATATGTTAAGTTATTACATATATATGTATAGATAACATATATATGTATATGTATCTATCTATTTACAATATATATGTATATGTATAAAACATATACATATATATGTATATGTATATACGTATACGTATATTAGCTTATTTATATTATACATATATGTCTTTATATGTATATACCATATCTATAAAACATATATATTATATATTTATATATTAATATATATATATATATATTTATAATTTATATATAATATATATATTTATATCTCGCTCTTTAATTTATTTTATATACTATCTTTTATACTATATTTTATATATATGAATTACATATATATTTATATATATATATATATATATATTATATATATATTATATTATATATATGATATATACTATATAGTATATATTATTTAGTATATACAGTATATATTATATATATATATATATTATATATTTTTTATATATATATATATTTATATTATATTTATATATAAATATATATATATATATTTTATTTAATTTTATATATATATTTATATATAATATACTATATTATATATTTATAATAATATATATATAAAATATATTTATATCATATTTTATTTATATTATGTAATATATATATATATATATATATATATATATATATAATGTATATTATTTGTATATAAATTTTTTTATATGTATATACTAATATATATATATATATATATATATGTATATATGTATATGTATATATATATATGTATATGTATATATATATATATATATATATATATATATATATACGTATATGTATATATGTATATATATATATATTATTATTATTTATAATACATATGTGTTTATATAATCTACATATTGAATATTACATACATATATATATATATATATATACATATGTGTATATATATATACATATGTGTATATATATACATATATGTATATATATACATATATATATATATATATATATATATATATATATATATATATATATATATATATATATATATATATACACACATATATATATATATATACATACATATATATATATATACATATATATATTATAATACCCTACACTTAAAACTATAAAATATAATAATAAGTATTATTATATACTACTGTTGTAAGTATGAAATAAAACAAACTCATTCATTAGTTTCTATCAATCCCAACGTCTCTAAATAACATTGACTATTATGATAATAAATATATGATCATATAAATTGAAGTTTCATACGTGGGATGTACTTGGTCAAGAGAAATACTTGGTCTTCCAACTGCTCCATCTCATCCCCTTATTTTCGAATAGTTCGTTTAAACGCATGCCTTTATATTCCTTTGGCATCCACAACTTCACAAAAAGTCTTCAAACTATAAACCAACACAAATTCCTTAGCATGATAAAAGTCAGCCTTTGAGAGTGTGAGTTTGGATTTCTAACTTTCATTGTTCACGTTGAATGTTCGAACTCATATCGGGTAGCGGTTAGTTTATGCGTTTCATTTCTGGTTTGGGTTGTGGTTCGTGTTTGGATACGGTTTCTCTTCGTGCGTGTACGTTAGAGGGTTATAGTTTGTGACTGGGTAAAGTTTGTGTTACGTCTAGCTGTTCGCGTACGTCGGGGTTTCGGTTTCCATCTTACCTCGTTGAATCTTGGTGTTGTGTTCATACTTGTGTTAGTATTCGTCTTTTCGGTTTCGATCTGTTCTTGTTCAGCCTAGAGGTACCTTTTTAACTATCATTATTAATACATAATCATGCGCTACATAAAGTAATATGTAGAGAAATCTTACTATATGTTACCAGGATATAGGTTATAGATAAATCGTAATCGGGGATCATCAATTGGATAATTTTAGTCTCACATCAGGTGTGGTAAAACTGTAACAAACAAGTACTGGAAGGAATGTATGTGAATGAAACTTTTATCATCCTAAGTAGTCACTACTGTTTCTATAAGCCATGCAAACTCGATACACATACGTCACTTATTAAATGATGAATTGAAATGTCACAATCTGTTTAAAAGAACTAACTAATGAGATAAAATAATTCCTTCATTCATAATGATAAAAGGCTTTTGAAACTATGCTTACGTAATAACTCGTTCTTGTTTCAAGCTCTTATTAAACTGTTAGATTCTTGCTTTTGAAGAAAAAAAAAAGAAAAAAAAAGGTTACGTTTGATTTTATTAAGCTCATTAAAATTATGAGTATATACGAAATCATTATTTGTGGGTACACTAATTAACAAGATCCTTTAAACGAATTGTGTAAACGTACATATGTGATCAGTAAACTTAAGAAATGGTTATATGCATGAAGGCTACTAATTCATCAAATGAGTATTAATAATTAATATAATAAGATATTATACTAATAATTAGGTATAACTAAATATTAAATGGTACCTAATTTTGTAGATAATTTGAGGCGGGAGTAATTCGATTTGATTTGTCAAGTAAGCATTGATTGTTTAAGGTACGGATATTCTTAATACCTATACCTCTTACCATTATTATGATTTATGCGTTGCTTCGTTCGTTCCGTTATTTGTACAGATATTCTATTCTTTCTTTTAAGGATTCTCAGGACTTTTGCTCCGTATCTATTTGCATCGTTGAAATCCCTATTTATGTTTCTCATCCTATGATTCGTTATTCGTTGCTACCTTATCTGATAACTTCGTTAAACTCTTTGAATTCGGTTGATATATGCTTCATTTGACACTTCCATGATATGAGTTTATTCATATGTTTGATCATGACCTTCTTTGGACACTTTATGTTTGCTTCGATATGATATACGAGCCCTTTGTTTTGTTCTAATGCCCGAGCTATTAACTAGCCATAGAGGTACCATGGCCGCGTTATTGTGGCACCAATGGCGTGACACTATCTGTGGCGGTGTGATCAGTCAACGGCGTCCCAATTTTTGTATGTGCTCTTTATGCACTTGGACATATATGATTTGATTTGATTTATAGGGGGCGTATGGATGCATCCTAGGCTAATATGTGTAGGTTTTGGATATGATTTGGTGCATGGCTTAGTGTGGTGCCAACACCCCATTGCACATTTGTAGGGTACATCTGGAGCTGTAGCTCCCATGTACAATTTAATACGATATGATATGCTTTTGATTGTAGGGTCTAAGCATGTGGCATGCTTTAGACATTTGTTTGAGCTCGATGGGCATTTCTATATATTTTGTTGATTATCTGTTTCGTTCAGTTATAATGATATATAAAATCTCTGCTACCAGCTTATGGTGGTTTCATTTCGTTTACCTTTGCATGTTTGATCTATCCATTTGTTTATATACTATCTGTTCACTGAGCTTTTTAGCTCAGCCGCATTTCTTTTCTCCGTGGCAGGTAATAAGAGGGAAGTTGGGTTATGAGTGAAGAGTGCTTAGGAGCTCTTAGTGGACCAAATGGATGATAATTTCCCCATTTCATTTAAATTGCTCAAACTTTGAATTTTGGATTTGGTCTTCCGCTTAAACTCTGTATTGGATTTATTTTCGTTTGAAGGTCATTATGTTCTAGACCTATTAATTCCTTTGTTTTGTTGAGGAGCTTTATTGAACCATTTTTGTGAATAAAGTCTTCCGCTTGCGTTTGTTTTGATGCCATAAGTGTGACATTTGGCCCGTTCTCGGATGGGGTGTTACAATTATGGTATCAGAGCTGCAGGTTCGTCCTGTAGAACTTAGGTTATGACCTGTGAGGTTTGGGTAGACATTTAGGTTTCATTTTCGATCTAATCGCTCTCTTTCGAACTTCGATCTTAATCTCTAAATCTTCTTTGTTGATTCATTTGTCAATTGTTTAGATGCTTCTTCGTCTGTTCTGGAAACTCTTTCGTCCGTTCTGGGAACTCTTATATGTACGACCGTTATCTGTTTGTTTTATTTGGTACTGGTTCGACGCATTCTGCAGTCCTTTTACATTTGCTAAACATCTTAAAGTTTCGTCTACACTATTAGATCACGCTTTATCTATTTCTACGCCTATGGAAAATATGGTGGCTATTAGTCACGAGTTTAAAAATTGTCCGCTAGGTGTTGGTGATAATATTCGTTTTGCTAATTTGCTTCCTTTGGAAATGAGTGATTTCGATATTATTCTTGGTATGGATTGGTTGACTGAGCATCGAGCTACTATCGACTGTCTTACAAAACATGTCATCTTCGGAGATTTGAACAATCTTGAATTCATTTACCATGGTTCCCGACCTGGTAAGCCCATTAAAATCATCTCTGCTCTCAAAGCTCGAACGCTAATTTCTCACGGTTGTGAAGGTTTCTTAGCATCAATTAAAGATACTTTGTTGGATGGACCTCGCCTAGAGAGTCATTCAGTAGTTTGAAATTTTCCTGATGAATTGTCGGGATTACCACCTCAGCGTGTAGTTGAATTCACTATTGAGTTAATCCCTGGTGCTCAACCTATTTCTAAAGCTCCGTATAGAATGGCGCCAGTTGAATTGAAAGAACTAAAAGATCAACTTCAAGAACTTCTAGAACGTGGTTTTATTCGACCGAGTGTATCTCCGTGGGGCGCACCAGTTTTATTTGTGAAGAAGAAAGATGGTAGCATGAGGTTGTGTATTGATTATATGGAGTTGAATCGTAGTACAGTTGTAACGGGGTTGCCTTGCACCTTTAAGAAGAATGATGCAATCTGGGTTATGGTTGATCGATTGACTAATTCGGCTCACTTTTTGCCTATTCAAATAGGGTATTCAGTTAGCAAGTTGATAGAGATCTTCCAGCAAGAGATTATTCGGTTACATGACACACCTGCATCAATCGTGTCTAACAGAGATTCGCGTTTCACCATTTTTGGAAAGGTTTGCAGAATGCTTGAGGAACGAGACTTTAGTTTAGTATCACTTTTCACCCTCAGACTGATAGTCAAACTGAACGAACTATTAAGACTCTAAAAGATATGTTTAGATCTTGCATTTTGGATCGTACTGGAAATTAGGACGAGTATTTTTGTTTAGTCGAGTTTGCTTACAATAATAGTTGGCATGCAAGTATCAAAAGGGATTCTTTAAGTGTAGAACACGTATTTGTTTGAAATATTAGTAAGCGATTAAGAATAGTAGCATGTGATATTAGATAAGATTATTTTGGTTATGACTTGAGATAGAGTATGATAACGAAAAGGGCATGTTTATGTGATGTCATTATTATGACGTCTAGCCAACGTGATAATAATTACATGACGTAATGTGAACTTATCAGAGTCATAGGATGTCTTGAGGAACTTTTAGAACAATCTTATTGAATTGGAGAGCTTGATATAGAAGGTCTGGAATTGGTTGAGGTGACGAATGAAAAGTTGCCATTCCCAAAGAGAATCTTAAAGAAGCTCGATCACGACAAAAGAGCTATCCCAATCGAAGAGCTTTAGAATTTAAACCTAGGGAGCATGTGTTTCGTGCGGTATCTTCATGTAGGGGTGTTCAACGTTTTTGTTTGAAAAGGAAATTAAGTTCGCGATTCATTGTTCCGTTCGAAATCTTAGATAGAGTTGTTGAAGTTTCTTATCGTTTGGCGTTACCTCCGAAATGGTCTCATGTTTATAATGTGCTCCATGTATTTTTTTAGAGGTTACAACTATCATCAGTTGCATGTAGTTTCGTATCCGTTAGATATGATTTCGAGAAGATTTATCTTTTGTTAAGGAGCCTAATGCTATTTTAGATCATTAAGAAAGTCATGAGAAATAAAACCTTCCGTTTTGTTAAATTTCTTCGAAAGAATCACCCTGAACGTGAGGAAACTAGGGAAAACGAATAAATGATGCGGACTAACTACCCACATTTCTTTTCGCGATTTGATACGTTTTTGTTTAAGATTCGACTTTAATTTCGTGGGCGAAATTATTTTTAGAGGGGAAGAATTATAATATCCTAAATAATCTTATACTAGTAAAAAAATTAGTAAAAGGAAGAGAAAATGATTATCTTATGTCTAAAACTAATTACTTAGTTAACATAACATATCAAGTAATATAAAATAAACAATTAACAAATTTAAGATAAACCCAATGTATTCAAACTAAGACCCACGTTTACATTAATACTCGGTCTTCCAACTGCTCCATCTCATGCCCTTATTTTTGAATAGTTCGTTTAAACGCAGGCCTTTATATTCCTTTGGCATCCACAACTTCACAAAAGTCTTCAAACTATAAACCAACACAAATTCCTTTAGCAGGATAAAAGTCAGCCTTTGAGAGTGTGAGTTTGGATTTCTAGCTTTCATTGATCACGTTGAATGTTTGAATTCATATCGGGTAGCGGTTTGTTTATGCGTTTCATTTCTGGTTCGGGTTGTGGTTCGTGTTTGGATACGGTTTCTCTTCGTGCGTGTACGTTAGAGGGTTATAGTTTGTGACTGGGTAAAGTTTGTGTTACGCGTAGCTGTTCGCGTACGTCGGGGTTTCGGTTTCCATCTTACCTCGTTGAATCTTGGTGTTGTGTTCATACTTGTGTTAATATTCGTCTTTTCAGTTTTGATATGTTCTTGTTCAGCCTAGAGGTACCTTTTTAGCTATCATTATTAATACGTAATCATGCGCTACATAAAGTAATTTGTAGAGAAATCTTACTATATGTTACCAGGATATAGGTTATAGATAAATCGTAATCGAGGATCATCAATTGGATAATTTTAGTCTCACATCAGGTGTGGTAAAACTGTAACAAACAAGTACTGGAAGGAATGTATGTGAATGAAACTTTTATCATCCTAAGTAGTCACTACTGTTTCTATAAGCCATGCAAACTCGATACACATACGTCACTTATTAAACAATGAATTGAAATGTCACAATCTGTTTAAGAGAACTAAATAATGAGATAAGAAATTCCTTCATTCATAATGATAAAAGGCTTTTGAAACTATATGCTTACGTAATAACTCGTTCTTGTTTCAAGCTCTTATTAAACTGTTAGATTCTTGCTTTTGAAGAAAAAAGAAAAAAAGAAAAAAAAAGGTTACGTTTGATTTTATTAAGCTCATTAAATTATGAGTATATACGAAATCATTATTTGTGGGTAAACTAATTAACAAGATCCTTTAAACGAATTGTGTAAACGTACATATGTGATCAGTAAACTTTAAGAAATGGTTATATGCATGAAGGCTACTAATTCATCAAATGAGTATTAATAATTAATATAATAAGATACTATACTAATAATTAGGTATAGCTAAATATTAAATGGTACCTAAGTTTGTAGATAATTTGAGGCGGGAGTAATTTGATTTGATTTGTCAAGTAAGCGTTGATTGTTTAAGGTACGAATATTCTTAATACCTATTTCTTTTTACCATTATTATGATTTATGCGTTGCTTCGTTTGTTCCGTTATTCGTATAGATATTCTATTCTTTCTTTTAAGGATTCTCATGACTTTTGCTCCGTATCTATTTGCATCGTCAAAATCCCTATTTATGTTTCCCATCCTATGATTCGTTATTCGTTGCTACCTTACCTGATAACTTCGTTGAACCCTTTGAATTCGGTTGATATATGCTTCATTTGACACTTCCATGATATGAGTTTATTCGTATGTTTGATCATGACCTTCTTTGGACACCTTATGTTTGCTTCGATATGATATACGAGCCCTTTGTTTTGTTCTAATGCCTGAGCTATTAACTAGCCATGGAGGTACCATGGCCGCGTCATTGTGGCACTAATGGCATGACACTATTTGTGGCGGTGTGATCAGTCTACGGCGTCCCGATTTTTGTGTGTGCTCTTTATGCACTTGGACATATATGATTTGATTTGATTTGTAGGGGGCGTATGGATGCATCCTAGGCTAATATGTGTATGTTTTGGATACGATTTGGTGCATGGCTTAGTGTGGTGCCAACATCCTATTGCACATTTGTAGGGTACATCTGGAGCTGCAGCTCCCATGTACAATTTGATACGATATGATATGCTTTTGATTGTAGGGTCTAAGCATGTGGCATGCTTTAGACATTTGTTTGAGCATGGTGGGCATTTCTATATATTTTGTTGATTATCTGTTTCGTTCAGTTATAATGATATATGAAATCTCTGCTACGAGCTTATGGTGGTTCCATTTCGTTTACCTTTGCATGTTTGATCTATCCATTTGTTTATATACTATCTGTTCACTGAGCTTTTTAGCTCAGTCGCATTTCTTTTCTTCGCGGCTGGTAATAAGAGGAAAGCTGGGTTATGAGTGAAGAGTGCTTAGGAGCTCTTAGTTGACCAAATGGGTGATAATTTCCCCATTTCATTTAAATTGCTCAAACTTTGAATTTTGGATTTGGTCTTCCGCTTAAACTCTGTATTGGATTTATTTTCGTTTGAAGGTCATTATGTTCTAGACCTATTAATTCCTTTGTTTTGTTGAGGAGCTTTGTTGAACCATTTCTGTGAATAAAGTCTTTCGTTTGCGTTTGTTTTGATGTCATAAGTGTGACATTTGGCTCGTTCTCGGATGGAGTGTAACAGTATCTGTATAGGTATGATACAAATATTGACAATATTTAAACTAGACCTTTATATATATATAATATATAATAATATATATATAATAACGATAATATAAAAATAATCAATGAAAACGAGAAGTAGTATAGAATATTC
>BQNB010025077.1:0-60041 GCA_026074375.1 Tanacetum coccineum
CTTCATTGGCGACTTATAAGATGCCCAATCTTTAATGGATTCAATCTTAGCGGGATCTACGTGAATGCCCTCACTATCAATCACGTGACCAAGGAACTGTACTTTGGGAATCCAAAATTCGTACTTGGAAAATTTGGCATACAACTCCTCTTTCTTAAGCAATTCTAAGATTAGCTTAAGGCGCTCTTCGTGTTCTTGCTTGTTCTTTGAATATATCAGAATATCGTCAATAAAGACAATTAAGAATTTATCCAAATATGGTTTGCACACCCAATTCATAAGGTCCGTGAATACGGCAGGTGCGTTTGTCAAACCAAACGGCATAACTTGAAATTCATAATGGCCGTAACGAGTTCTAAAAGCGGTATTCGGAATGTATTCTTCTCGAACCCTCAGTTGGTGATAACCCGACCTTAGGTCGATCTTTGAGTAGTCACTCGACCCTTGAAGTTGATCAAATAAATCATCAATTCTTGGGAGTGGATAACGGTTCTTCACCGTTAGTTTATTCAATTCCCGGTAATCAATGCACATCCGGAATGATCCATCTTTCTTCTTGACAAACAAGACCGGAGCTCCCCAGGGTGAGGAACTAGGTCTTATAAGGCCTTTGTCGGACAGCTCTTTTAGTTAACAAAGATAAAGTTATCATTGAGGATTGGAACTCAGATGATGAGGATGATGTGTCTTAAGTGCAAATAGTTAGTCCATTTGAAATTCCACTTGTCGAGTCGGAGGAAGACCCGGCAAGTCCTCAAGAAAGACTTCAGGAAAATCTCGAACTATTGGTACATCCTCAAGTCGCTTCTTCTCCGACTTGTCTTCAACCTCCTTTGTAGTAACATGTGCCAAAAAGACTGGACATCCTTTTAGCATGTATTCTTGTGTTTTGGAGTACGAGATAATGTGCAGACGAGCCTCGTGTCCCTGGTTGCTTCCGTCACCGTGAACAATTAATGTTTCATTTCCCTAGGGGATACGAACGATCTTCTCGGCACACACAATGATTGCTTGGTACTTTGCCAACCAATCCATACCAATTATAGCGTCGAAACTACCAAGTTCTACGGGCATTAAATTTATGTTGAATGGGTGGTTCAGGAGATTTAATGTGCAACCCCTAAGGATAGTGTTTAACCCAATTATTCTCCCGTCAGCTAGTTCAACGTCATAATAGTGATCTAATGCAGTTGGAGTAATAGCAATTTGGGAGCTAAATGCAGTGGATACAAAACTTCTATCGGCGCCAGTATCGAATAAGATAGAAACCCTACCCCCCGCATACGGTTGTTTAGAAGGAACGTACCCGTCACGACGTTGGAGTCTGGGTTTGTCCCTGCATGTCCCACCGCATACACTTTGGCTGGAGCCCTGTCATTACCAACTTGATTTCCACGGTTTTTGTTGTTCTTCAACTTTGGACATTCCCTCTTGAAGTGTCCTTGAACTCCACACTCGAAGCAAGTAGATTTCTGGCCTGACCCAGTGCCCCTCTGATTGTTAGCATTGTTGGCATTTCCCGCACTCCTACAGTCACGAGCAAAATGGCCAACTTTGTTGCATTTGTGGCATTTTGGAGCACACGGACCGTCGTGGTGATAGTTGCATTTAGCGCATAGGGGTTTAGATCCCCTGTATGGCTTCTTTTCACCATCCCTGCAGTATAAGCCCTGCCAATGTTCTGCGCTATTGTGAGGGGGAGTGGGAGAGGATTGGTGTTTTAGATTGTTTTGGGAAGTGTTTTTCAATCTTCCTTTTGTTCTCAGCTTGTCTTTCAGCAATGGTGCTGACTTTCTTATCCATTAGTTCAGTGGCCATTTCAACAGCCTCTTGCATGGTTTTTGGCTTTGATGCTACAATATTTCCATGGATCATGTCGGGCAATCCGCCGACGTACCTTTCAATCTTGTCAGACTCCTCAGGAAACATCCTAACACACAGCAGTGCTAGTTCCTGGAAACGTTGGTTGTACCCTATCACATCAGTACCCTTCACTTTCAAATTCCATAATTCAGCCTCGAGCTTTTTCATCTCGTTCTTATCAGTATTGTTAGTTATTTTCTTTCTCAGATCAGCCCATGTCATTGCATATGCAACATCATGACTGACAGTCAAAACATAGGAATTCCACCATGTTAGAGCACCTGCTAGAAGAGTACAAGTGGAAAACTTAATCTGATTTTCCACAAAGCAGTTGCTTATGCGGAAAATAGTCTCCATCCTTTTGAACCATTGAGTTAATTCAACAACTCCCTCAGTGCCTTTGAAATATAGAGGTTTGCACTTCATAAAGTCTTGGTAAGTGCATTCTCGAACAACAAACGCGTTCAGTCCTTCTGCCACCCGTTCTCGAAGTGTGGTTGTCATCGACATTCTTTTGCATCACGTGCTGCCAAAGCCCGGCAGTGACAACCTTGTCAAATCATTGCCTAAAGTTGGGCATTAGTGACCGATGTGGTGGTGGTTGCTGTTTGGGCTAGGGTTGTTGTGACCGATGTTGACCTTGTGGCTCGTTTTGGTGCCATTTTCTTCAATCACAAGAAAATACAATACCCGTTAGATTTCATAAAATCTTAACCATGACATGACATATACATGCTAAATAAAGTGAGATCACATCACACAGTGAAACATACAACTGAATTGTAATCAACAATGATATAACCAAATCGACATTCATTCATAAACAAATCGAGTAACAGACGGAACATAATACACAACCATTCCAGATATAAATTGGGTAAAACAATATGCCTATGATCTCTTTATATAGGGAGAGATCATGACTTACAAAGGAAGATAATAAATACAATAAGGAAACTAAATCTTTTAATCTTTATCTTTATTCTTCTTGAGCATATCTTTTAGTATCTTCTGATATCTTCTATCTTTTGTAGAATATAATCCACCAGCTTGAAGAATCTCTTATTGTCGATTTAGGTCCTTTTCCTTTAAGTCCTTATTGTTTCATTCTTGTTTTGTCTTATCAACTCAAATATAATTCCCAACATTTACAACTAAATTACAAATTTTAAATATTGCACATTTTATTTTTCATAAATACTTGGAAAAATTTGAATTTTTACATTGCTATAGACGCGATGCCGTCGGGTGCTAATCCTGACGCCGTCTTCAGGCACTGTGAAAAATTCTTCTTCGTTTTTAATGAGAAATTTCCTGCATGTAATTTTATTTGTTAAATCTAAAGAAAGCACTGCATAAAAAACCTGGAATTAATCATTACAATCATATGATTCAAAACTGACGTGAATTAATCTAAACAATTTATTTTAAATGTTTGAATTGGTTCTAAAAACCAGATATATTCCCCTACATTTATTTTATGCAAAATACCTTTGATTGCAAATAAGACGAAGTTA
Source organism: Tanacetum coccineum (assembly GCA_026074375.1). Classification (NCBI taxonomy): domain Eukaryota; kingdom Viridiplantae; phylum Streptophyta; class Magnoliopsida; order Asterales; family Asteraceae; genus Tanacetum; species Tanacetum coccineum. The sequence goes on from BQNB010025077.1 coordinate 3,381, forward strand.
CAAACAAACAAAGCATGATCATAGAATGATTCAAACATAAAAGAATAAATGAAAAGCATTAAAACACACAACACTCTTAAATGCAGGAAAATAAATACTGGGTTGCCTCCCAAAAAGCGATTGTTTTTTTCGAGTCACGAGCCTGACTCTACCCTTATTTAATAGACAAATAAGAGGGTTCCACTACACTTATGGTCAAGTGTGGGTGATAGTAACGGTACACACCATTGTGGTGAAGATGAGCCTTATGTTGAAAAACTGGTTGTTGAATCATATGCTCCAAATGGTGTGTTTCTTTAATCCTACCATTTTCTAACTCTTTTGTCTTAACTGGTAAATTAAGTCCTCTTCCTAGAAAAATAATTTCTTTAAATTCTAATTCCCAGTCATCTTCTATCATCTCCAATTTTGAAAAATCAACACCTAGGGATCCATTTTTTCCTAATAAACCTGGTTTAAATCCATAATGTTTCTTAGGATCATCAATGTATGGGTGATAATAGAAATACATATCTTTAGGGTGGAAAGACGCCACAAGAGATGAAGGTGGTGTACGAATGGTCAAATTATCTAATACCTTCATCCTAAAACTATCAGACTATGTGGTTCGATGGGTGGTTTGAGGCCTCTTTCGCTTCCTAGACTTACATCTAAGGGTGGATAATTAGGTAAAGGTTGCGGTTGAGGCTCCGGTTCATCAAAACTAGGAACTTCCCTAGAACTAAGAGGAAGGTTATGATTACATATATCCAAGCCAAAATCCTCTAGTTGTGTTTCGTCCAAAGGTTCTACCTCTATCGGGGTTCCTAAAGTCTCTTCTACTTCTTCCGGGTAAGTCACGGGCGGTGTGTATACATCAAATGATGGGAGGAATTATGGGGAAATTTGTGGGCTTTAGTTTTTTGCATCATATTAAGACTTGACATTTCGGTTATTGTTTGTACTAGGCTTAAAGCCAAAGGTACTTTCCCTTATAAGAGGTGGACAGGGGAAGATCGTGCGAACGTATTTGAGAGAGTAACTTTGGTAAGACAAATTTAGGTGTATGGAAAGATGCCTTTTCTATAAGAGCTTTCAAGAATTTATGACCATTAAGGGGCTTGAGATCCTTAGTGTCGGGGAACCTCATGATTTTTTTGATCTTCATGAATTTATCCTTTTCAACCCTTATTTCTCCTTTTAATTTCTCAACAACTTCCAAAGAGATTTGCATGAAATCACTTCCTATAACGCGCATGTACTCTTTAAGTTTCTTAACTTTCTCTTCTTGATTGTGTAATAAATTCATCATGAGATCTTTGAAAGCCTCTGGATGGGATGGTTTCGGTGGTAGTTGACGCATCATGTCGCTCGTCATCCCGCAAACGTCTTCCCTACTTCCTATTTGTGAGATTGCATTTTTCATGAGCATATCAACTTTACACTTCATGACCCCTAATAATTGTTCAATGTCGGGGTTTTTATAATTAAGGCTCCCTTTTTCTGGGAGGATAGGGTCGTTCCATCCTTCTTATTCATATTGGGCTAAATATGGTTTCCCATGCTACTTCTGGCCTTAATTTTCTAAGTCTCCCGCCTGTTGCATAGTCAATGGCCATTTAGGTGGTGTAGTTGACATGATCGTAAAAGATTTGAACTCAAAGCCATAGATCAAGACCATGATGAGGGACTTTTAGGAGTAAGTCCTTGAAATAAGTCCACGCTGTAACACCCCCAAATTGGGTCGCAGCGGAATAAGGGTCCGGGGCGTGTTACTTCTCAGATCAATAACACAAGATATATATAGAACGACCAAAAAGTCGTTTTAAAACTGATACATTGGATTTAACAAATATTTGATACAAATAGCCCGAAGCTTTAACTTGTTCCTTGTTATTATTACAAAGATACTGGTTCACAACACATGAGTTTCCCAAAACATAATGCAACCATATCTTTAGCATGACATCCCAAACAAAATCACCAATGTATCCTTGGCACCTTATGCTTACTGATCTCCTGAAAAACATTGCTTTAAAACGTCAACAATAATGTTGGTGAATTCATAGGTTTGATAAATCATATATTGTAGGACCACAAGATTTCCCAAGTGTATGATAATGCAACAGATGCAGACATCATATAAATGTAATTACGTTGCCCTAAGCTCATGACACTGAAGCTCGACATAAATGAATACCATATAAATGGCCTACATTGCCCGTGATGATGTTCTAACCCGCAACATCCTATGTTCGACATGGTATACGTTCGTTTGCCCAGTGATAGCTAATCACCCGAACGGGGATGTCAATCCCAATAGATCTATTCATAACATTCGCGCTCACAATCCAGTAACTGACAGTTCATGATAATGGGCTCAACTAGGGTTATCGCTACTTAGGCAACACGTAATCATAATATAAAACTTAACCACTTGTGTCCAATTATAAAACATTGCATGTTTCTCACCCCAAAAACTTGTAAAACAAATCATGTAAAACGTGGGGCTATGAACTCACCTTGAGTGAGCGAATATCAAGTATGTCACAAATAACGCGTCACGTAAATCGTCAGATGCAACCTATTTAATTTAAGGTTGTATAAGTACTAATAACATTGGGTAACTACTACCATATATCATTCTATATAGCTAATCACCATCTAATTGTTTTGGTAAAATTGTGTTTAATAAGTTAAAACGTTTATAATTTCCGTTGTAGTAAAACTGGCGTAACTTTCGCGTTTCAAGTCCGTTTCTTACGTTTCTTATGTCCACGTTTTTGTATCAAAACGAGTTATCAATATTTGACATTTTCATATTTTTAGTCCCCTGGTGAACAGTAATTTTACTGTTCATACCAGTTATAAATTTATTTTTGTAGTTTTAGTTATCGTAAAACCCGTAAACGTCGTATTTTATTCGTTATAGCTCCGTTTTTAGCGATTCTTTCGAGCACGTTCTCGTATATGAAAGTTCTATTTATTTATGAGGTTTACAAAAATAAATGTTTCTGTCATGAATAGTAACGTTTATAAAAATGGTTTTATAAAAGTATTTTTATACGTTTTAAGTATATAAACTCGCGTAATCCATAACTTCTTCGTTTTTAATCAAAAAATTATGATTCTTATCATTTTGGAATCCTAGAAATGTGTATAATCTGTTAAAAACATCAAACTTTCTGTTTTGTATAATTTTTTAAAAAGTTATTTTATAAACCCGTTTAATTAACGTATAACTCGTAATTAGCGTATCTTTTTCGTTATTAATCCGTTTTTTGCGTTCTTTACATATTTGGAATCATTGTGAAGTATACTATCTTTATAGTTCATAATATGGTTGTCATAGGACATGAACCCAAACAGCCCCTAGACGTCTTTTTGAGTTTATTTGTATAACTTTGTTTTTATAACTTACTTTCTATACTTTTCAACTTAATAATTACCACAAGCCTTTTATAACTACATATGTCATATGTCTTACATAAATTAAAGTCCATTAGCTCATATCTTGTCCAAATATCCAAGTTAACAAGTCCATAATGATACTTTTAATCACAACTTTCTTAAAAAAACCTTAAAACCCTAATTTATACATATACATGTTTACTCTAAACCAACATTTTACAACACTTTATAAACCCCATTTTTCATGAATTACCAACCTAATATCATATGAAAAAGTGTACAAAAGCATAATCACAAGTAAAAATTCCTTTTACATGTTTAAAAGTCCTAAATGGTGATTTTACTATATAGAACATCATATACATATAAACTCATGAAATGAAAAGATAAAGGTTTTTAGATGACCTTATGATAAATGATGATAATGAGAAATAAGTGCTAAACCCTTGTTTAGTCTCAAAACCAAAGCTTGCACAATATGAAACCCTAGATTAGTTTGAAAACCTAATCTTTCCTTTTCTTGCTTTAATCCTTCTAAAGGCTTGATCAAACCTTTAAAATACTTTGAGGTATCTTATGGTGCATAAAATCTTGTATGAGTTGTAGAAAAAGATTTTATGGTTTGTTCTTGGTTTGTGTTGTGAGCCGTGGGTTTCAATGAGAAAGAGAGAAGGAAAATGGTTTTTGTTTAAGTGAATAAAGAGTGTGAAGTTGATATCTCTTGGATGCAAGTAGTATTCATATATAAGGTGGTAATATTAGCTAAGTTTGACCAATATATTCAAAGGGGGAGGGGGGGGGAATAGTGGGGCGTGGGATTCAAAGGGGGCAAGATGAGGGTCTTAAGGAGACTAGTGGTCAAGCCACTAGTCATGACCCTCCTTGTCTCCTAACATGGGAATCATCCCATGTTTTTAAGGGTTTATGTTTACTAGTTACTTTCTTTCTTGTTAATAAAGTGTTACTTGCAATTGTTGGTAAAAATGAAGTAACATGGAATGTGTAGTTATAATTTACCAAGTGTAAGTAGTTTGTAAAGTCTTTGTTGTCTTATATATATGGGACGTGTATATATATATATGCATATGGGTAAAGTTTTATAAACTTTGATCATTGTATATAAACATAGGTATTCGTTGAAGCGTAGATTAATTTAGGTGGTTCCGGATATGTCTAAACGTACTTTATCGCGAAACGTAACAAATTTACGTAACCAATAAAAATAAAATGAACAAAGACCATAATTATTCTCAAAATAATTATTTAACACTTGATTGATGCAAACAATTAATCGTCTGATGCCCGTTTACATTGAACGCTAATATTTAGCGTACGCGATTTAACTTAACGTTTACGATTTAAAGCAAACACGTACAATACAAAAGATACATTATGAATTTATTGACGACATCAATAACCCTAAAACACAGGGTGTTATAGTTTAGGACCTACGAGCTTATAGTGCTACCTTGCCTAAATAAATGTTCCCCTATTTATATAAATAACCCTTATATAAATAATTGTAGAGTATGTGCGAAAGAATGCAAATTCATCTTTGTATATATACATAAGACCCTCATAGTAACGTACGTACTATAATATGAGCACATATATGAATCATGTAAGCATCTAGTAAAACTAACTAATGCAAACAACTAGTGTATGTTTGTCCCGTTAAAACCCCTTTGTATGAAAGCAATGTTTGAAAACGATTATAGTCAAGCAAAAACATTTGACCTGGTTCTCTATAACCTTGGCTCTAGATACCAATCTGTAACACCCCCAAATAGGGTCGCAGCGGAATAATGTGTCCATGAGTGTTACTTCATAGATCAATAGCACAGGATATGAGAACGACCTCTAAAAGAGTCGTTTAAAATACGATACATTAGATTTATTGAAATTGTTTGATACAAAGTACAACGGCTTAAATTGTTCAATATTTGATAACAAATATTTTAGATCATAAAAAATATCCTAAGATGTAATGACTCCAAATCTTTTATGCATGACTCCCCAAAAGAGTATCCCCAATGTATCCTTAGCACCTCGTGCCTCACAGACCTGAGAAAACATGCTTTAAAACGTCAACATAAAGTTGGTGAATTCATAGGTTTATGTAAATATAATGTAGGACTGCAAGATTTCCCCATGATTATGCAACCTGTACACCTATCACAAAATGTATTTACGTTTCTCTAAGTTCATAACACTAAAGCTCGACATGTATGAATGCAATATAAATATTGCCACATTGCCCGTGATGATGTTCAACCTGAAACATCCCAAATCTAACATGGTATACATCCGTTGGTTCACTTCGTGACACCAGTGAGAGCTACTCACCCGGATGGGGATGTCAATCCCAAATAGATCTGTTTATAACATTTCGCCTCACAACAAGTAATTGACGGTTCATGATTTAATGGGCTAAGTTGGGTTATCACTACTTTGGGCAAACATGTTAATCATGATTAATGTCCACTTGCTCCAATTTGTAAATTAAGCATTTATCTCACCCTAAATTAAAAGTTGTAAAATCATTGATATAGTAAACATGGGGCTATGAACTCACGCTTAGTGAATAATGTTGATAATATGAATCAAGTGAGTGATGTCGTCAAGCGAAAAATCGGAACTGTAAACTAATTAAATGTATGGTCGTATGAGACAATGTACTTAATTAGTACTTCATCACAAGTTATAATAGTTACTCCACCAAACATAATTAGTCTTTTGTGTAGTTTGAAATGTCAAAACAATGTTTAAACCGTACTTTATTGAATAAAGGTATTTGTATTTGTATCCGTAAGATAAAGTGTGGTTTTTGTCTCACAATTGATTGCTTGTTAATAATACATGTTTTAATATTATTATTGATTATATAATGATATTATATAATTGGTTTAATTGTTTTTATGAAATAGTGCACAAAAGAAAAAATAGTGCATACGGTTTTATAAACCTTATATCTTTATCGTTTAAACTTCGTTTTTCACTTTATTTATATCCATGGCTCCGTATTAAGAAAATATATCAAAATATTAAATTTATAATATTTATGCCCCTGATGAACAGTAGTTTTAATTGTTTTTATAAAATTATATAAAACTACTTTTATATAATTAATCGTCGTAACCTTCCAAAAGTCATAACTTATTCATATTTAATCCGTTTCGCTCGTTCTTTATATGTATGGATTCGTATTTGAAAAGTATATCAAATTCTATATTTATGATATGGTTTGGTACTGTTATGAAGAGTAACAGTAAGTGAAAGTTTATAAAAATACTTTTTATAACTTTAATTATTGAAATCGTATTTTAATCGTATCTCGTTCGTTTTAATTCGGTTTTTAGAGATTCCTATGTCCGTAATTAAAAGCTCTTTTATGAAAATTATTTCCCAACAGTATATTGTCGTGAACAGTAACGTATTTTTATAAATTTACTTTTATAAAAATACTTTTTAACTTAAATTTGTAAATAACGTATCACCTTCATTTTAAATCCGTTTTTCGAGTTTCTTACATGTTTGGATTCGTCATGAAAAGTAATATATTTATAAAATATCTCCCTTAATATATCAGATCTGAAACAGTTGAATTTTTTTATTAAATAACATTTATAAAATAGTTATATATTGTAATTATAGTCAACTTAAAAATGTCCATTATCTCCTCGATGATGCTCGGTTTTTTCAAAGTTTTTATATGCTTACGATCCTTGTGATAAGTACTAATTAAACAAAATATAAAATATATATGTTTATACATGAATTCTAACAGTAGGTAATTAAGTTTGTACCTAATTATCTTTATATACTTTTCATTTTATTAAACTATTACAAGTCCTTTAACTTATGAAATGACATAACTTGATATATCTTAGTCCTTTATAATGTGTCCATACTACTTGTCCATGAGTAAGTGTCCTCAAAATCATTTGTTCATAACTTTTGTAATTAAAACTTTCAACACAAAATAATTCATAAACTAACCACATAAATTATTTAACACTTATATAAATTGTATACCTTCATTTTAAGTATTATTTCACTAATGTACATATAAAGAGTTTAAATATATAATGTCCTTGTAATATCTCATAATTTTCATGGAAAATTAAGTAGGTGTGTGATTACAATATAAGCAAGCATGTACATAATTTAATGAATAAATGGAATGTTTAAACTTTAAATAAACCTTATAGATGAGTAGTAGGATGATGAACACAAGCTTATACTTAAGCTTAAACCCAATGAATCAACCACAAGATTAAACCCTAATTAGAAAAATCCTAAATTTGTTTTCTTGTTGCTTCTTTGTTAAACCCAAACCCAAGTTCCATGCACCTTGGAATGATCTTAAATATACTTAGAATGAATACTTGTATGCTTGAATATGAAAATTATATGAAACCCTAAATAAATAAGGGTGAGCATGGGTTATAGATGGAAATGGAGAGAGTTTTGTGGCTTGGTGAATTGCTTGGAGTATGTAAATGAATGCTAGTATGTATGACCTTCCTTATATAGCAAGTGGGAAACCTTAAACCATCTAAAACCAAACCATGGGATGTAGTGGTTTCAAGTATAAGTGTAAGAAGGCTTCTCCTCCTCCTTAGGCATGTACATGGCTGAAATTGATGTTTAAGGTACATGTGATGTGCCAATTTATGGAAACTTGTGATGAAAGTACTAGTTGTGGGGTTTACGAAAGTATACAAGTGGGTTTTTGATTAATTATCAAGGTGTATTGTATGTTTGTATCCAGCCTAAGTGGCTAATAAGTGATAAAGTGAGTTAATTTTTTTATATTGGGTATAATTGTGGGTATTGGTTTGAGTATAGATAGGTATAGGTGCTTTCGGGTATGCCCGAATGTAATTTATTGCGAAACGTAAGCGTTTTACGTAACAAATAAAATAAATTATGAAAAGTTATAAATTATATTTAAATAATCATTAAACATTTGCTTGATGGTAACTTTTTTTGTTTGGTGTCCTGTTTACGTTGTATGATGATTTTAGTTTTCGCCGATTTTAAACTATACAATAATAATTAAAAACGAAAACGGGGTTAAACCTCTTAAAAATAAATAATGAAATAAATGAAGTCGTAAATGACTTGAAAATGTGAAATGTTACACAAATGCCATATTATGAGAGCTTGAGTTTGAGTTTGAGCTTGATGTTATAGTTCTTTTGACCTCTTGTTCAACAATCTTGAAGTTGTTGTAGAGAGATCATCAATCTTCCATGTGTCAAGTTACTGATTTATTCCTCCAGACCACTACATGATGAGTGTTCCATTCAAGAGGCAGACTTCTCAAAAATTTTAAGTTGATATCTTCTTGAGAGATGTTTTCACCCAAGATGGCCAACTGGCTAACAATTTTCTAAAGCCTATTAAAAATAGAGTCAAGTGACTCTGTACTTGGAGCATTGAAGTTCTCATACATCTGCTTCAGAAGTGTCTTTTAAGTCTTCCTTATCGCATCATTACCACCAAATCTTGTTTGTATGTCATCAAACAAAGTCTTGGCATCCTTGTATTGACTGAATGTCAGTTGATTGTTCCATTGGGGACAAGTTGCCCTTCGCCAACATACTTCTATGCTTTGTACTAATTTTTTCCTTTGAGCCTTTTCTTCAGTAGTAACAAGACCTGGTATCATTGAAGTAGAAGTACCATTAGTATTTGCTGTTGTTCGTGTTGTTGGTTTGAAAGAGTTGCCATTCTCTATGACATCTCATAGATCATAGTCTTGAACTTTAAAGTATTGCTCTATTCTTAGTTACCACATAGCATATTCACCTTGTTTGAGGGATAAGGCAACTGTACTAGTAGCATTGGTTTGGAGTTTCTAGATCCATCTCTTTGTGTGAATAAAGAGTTCTTCTTGTTTGTTTCTTCTAGATCAAAGTTTTTTCAGAACACAAGCTCTGATACCACTTGTTGTTCCCAACTCAAGATCTATTCTTTAGCTTGTAAAGATTATGTTACTTTGGATAAATCCAAAACAACAATGTTAGAAACTTTGTGAATACTAAAGAGTATGCGGAATCTACTCTTTAATACTTAGAAGAAATATCAATAAAACAGTAAACTTGAATGAACAATGATATAACCAAAAAGCTTCAATATTATTATGATGAATAATACGAGTACTCTGTCTAGTACTAGGGTTTACAACCTTGAAGCTATGCATGCAACTCTATGAATGAGATTACAATAACCAAAACCTAGGATCTCCTTTTATACACCAAGGAGTCCTTTACAAGATAACTACAAATCTTTAAAGATACTCAAGATCTTCTATAATTCTAATCATATACATATCTTTTTAACTTTATAAGATATACACTTTGAATAAGTCCATACATATCTCTTTACATGTCTTTTCATGCAGTCATTGTCTTTTCTGGCAGTCTTAAGTCTTCAGCAGTATTAAGATCTCTTCAGCAGTATTAAGTTAATACTAGCAGTACTAACTTTTACACTAGCAGTACTAATCAGTTAGTACTGGTAGTTATAATCTAAGCAGTACAAACTTTTAGGCTTGACAGTACTAAGTGTAAAGACTTTTAATTCCTAACACTTAGTACTGCTGGTGAAGATTGAATAAAACATTCTAAGTAGTTAATGCTGCTTGTACATAATTAGTGCTGCTGGTACAAAAGTTACTACTGTTAGTGTTGAAAGTTAATGTTGCTGGTATAAAAGTTACAACTGCTGAAAGATTACAACTGCAGAGAAGATAAAGATTGCTTAAAGATCAAGATTACTTATGAGATAAGGATTGTTATTTATAAAATAGATCTTTAAGAATATTCTAAGTTTTTGTAATATACTGTAAATTGTTTAGGACTCCTTGGTGTATAAAAGGAGGTCCTAGGGTATAAAGTTTAGTATGTTCTTTACGATTTGATAAGAGTTTGTCATAGCTTCAAGGTTTTGTAACCATAATACTAGAAGAGTATTCATATTATTTGTAATAATAATATTAAAGCTTTTATTGTTGAATTATATTGTTTGTATTATTGTTTCATTGAAGAATTCTTCTTATATTAAAGATTATATTCCGTATAATCTTTAGTATTATCAAACAAAGTTTCTATCATAGTTGTGTAGGATTTATCTTGCATAACTAAACCTTACACAAGCTAAGGAATTAAAGATCCATTCAAGTGGGATCAACAAGTGGTATCAAAGCTTGTTACTCTGAGAAACTTTGCTAAGAAGACATGGATCAAGACTCAATACATATGGTGGCTGCATCAAAAGTGCCTATGCTCAAACTAGGTGAGTATGAGCTTTAGAGGATGAGAATGGAACAATACATCTAAATGGTTGACTATGCTCTATGGGAGGTCATAGAGAATGGAAACACTGCACCAAAAACAACACTTGTGGAAGGTGTTGAGAAAGTAATACCTCCTACAACTGCTGAAGAGAAGGCACAAAGAAGGTTAGAGTTGAAGGCAAGAAGCACTTTATTGATGGACATCCCTAATGAACATCAATTGAAGTTTAACTCCATCAAAGATGCTAAGTCATTGCTGCAGGCTATTAAGAAGAGGTTTTGTTGATCCTAATGAACAGATCTTCTTAGCTTGTTAAAGCTTAGTTAACCTGGATAAATCCAAACTAACTATAAGAGAAACTATGATTGTGAATACTACAAGTTATGCGGAATCTAACTTGTAATACTAAGAAGAACAATGAATACTAAACTTTGAATATATTGATTGCTAATATTCTGCCTAGGTTACAGAATAACTAACTATAAGATATGAATTCTATATATTTTTGACTATGCCGTAGGGTTCCTTTTATACACTAAGGAAACCCTAATGGGCTTACAAAATGCGTACAATGATAATGCATATCTATTCCTAATTTAACTCATGCATATCATAATAGCAGTACTAACTATATAAGACTAACAACACTAACTATTAACTAACAGTACTAACTATACTGGCAGTACTAACAATGTACTGGCAGTACTAACTAATATAACTAACAGTACTAACTACTTAGTCTGTTTTCTTTAATCTTTAGCAGCAGCATCAATTCTGAACCAACAGTAGTAAATTAGCACCAGCAGTAGTAACTCAGAATTCCCAACAATCCTCCCCTAAACTTGATATTTACTTGTCAATCATCAAGTTTCTTCATTATAAGCTCCATAAACACCAGGAGGATGTATCCTAACACTTTTCTACTCTTCAAGAAATGATTTGATCGTTGAAACTCTGATAAGATTCAAATGCCTAGTTCTTTCTTCTTTAGTTCTAACTGCAAGTTCAGCATCTTCTCCAGTAATTCCTTGATCAGAGGGTACTTCTTCTCCACTAGCATATTAATTTCCATGGGTTTACCATCCATAAACAGAGTGTGAACTCCACAACTTTCATACAATTTCCATCTCAGCAATTTCTAATCCAGTTGATTCATCCATAGTTCATCTTTTTCATCTTGGTTAAATATCATCCTTAGATCTCCCTAAAGCAATAAATCATGTCCTTCAAGAGGATGATATTGAAACCTTCCCTGAACTAACCTGTATAGATCATTCAAGTCTTGCTTGTCAAGTCTTCTTAAGAAGGTTTGTGTGTCTCCATGAATAGCTGAACTGTTCCCATCAGTCTGGTTAATTTGTAAACATACATGTCTTTTTCTTCCATCTTTCCCAGCAAACCGATATTCCAATTCATAATAGGAAATTTTCTGGATAGTGGCTCATAGTTCACTTCACTGTCATCATTAGAAATTATCTTTAAACTTAATCTATGTTCTTCCTTCTCCATTTATACTTGCTGCTTCTTCTTCTGTAACATCCTTTGCAGATTTCATCACTTTTGGTTTCTTAGGTGACTTCTGTGTTGCATATGATCCTGCAACTCTTTCCAATCTTTTAGCTGGCTTCTGAGCTTATTTCTCTGAATCAATTGGTGTAAAATCTTGAATCCCCTTTTGCTGTCTTTCATACAACCCTGGATTTCTTCATAAGACTTTCCTTTTAGATGACTGTTTGTAACCACCCATGTTCTTTAGATAAGTCATCATAAGATTCCTCAACTATGTTTTAGTAGGTGTTTTGTTTCTGATTCCCTCTGCTCTTTTAGCTGCTAACTATTTCTTTCTCATTTCAAAGAATTCTGCCAATAATCTGGCCCTTTCTTTAATTGTATACTTATCTTGTTCTTCTTGTGTCATTCTAGCAGCCAGTTCATGATCAACATCTATCCTTGCCTGCACCTTATCAAACATTTCAGCTATAGCAACCTTAGAAGCCTCTTCTTGTCTTTCTCTTTTCCTACTATAAGTTCTTCATCTAATTCTGCTTGAAGTCATAAAGCTACTTCAGCATCTCTTTCTATCTGTACATCACCTTGAACCTTTTTATTTGTCTTCTCCACAGGTTCAGTCTCCTTAAGAATACCTTTACCTTTGTCTTTAGGATTAATGGTTAGAAGAGGTTAAAGTGTAGTTATTGATCTGATAGGTCTAGAAGAGTCTTCTACATCTTTAATAGCAACTCCTTTCTCCTTAGCTTTCTCTTCCTTCATCTTTATCAAAGTCTGAGCCATAGCCTCGTTCATCTTATCATCAATGGACTATTGTTATTGTAGGAGGAGTCCTTAGTGCAGCAGTACTAACTCCCTCACCAGCAATATTAATTGCTTCTGTGTCACCACTTCCTTTCACCACTTCTGTATCATCAGCACCAATCTTTCCTTGGTTCTCTGCATCTTTCTCTTGAACAAAAGCCATTCCTTCATCCACCAGATCATCAAGATCATCAAAATCACTATCTTTAAACATTGACCTTGTCTTGTCACTTGTCCTCCCCTTTTTGGATGCATCCTCCTCATCCAAATCATCATCAGAAGACTTAACCTGCCTATATATCCTCCTTATTGGGTGTGAGATGCTTGACTTTATCTGTCTTTCTAATTTCTAGACTCTTTTCTTTATTTTGAAGATCTCCACAGCTTGAGCATCATTCTCTTTCTCTAAGTCAAGCATATGTTTTAACAATTTTGTACACATAGCCATCAATTTTTCTAGCTTTAGTCTACCCTCATCACTTCCAGGTGTGTAACCTCCTGGGAGAGGTGAATCATGGGGTGTAGGTGATATAATATCCATAAATTCAAAAGTATGTTCCATCCTGCCCTCCCCACTTCCAGATGTGTGACCTTCTGGGAGAGGTGGTTCATTGGGCTGTTTAAGCACTCTCTCAGACCTAGTCTGAGCAGGAGCACCCCTTATGGTTTCTTGGCGCCTGGGACTGCCACCTGTATCCATTCCCTGAGTAATGTCAACATTAGGCATTGCCATGGTCTGGGTCCTAATTATGTTATCACTGTCCTGAGCTGCAATTAAGCTAGCATCAGTAGTGATAGCCCTTTCCATACTGTCACCCCCTCCTTATGGATAACATCATCTACTCCAAGGTCTAAAGGTATACTAGTCTGAGGTAACTCAGTAACCTTTTTGGCTCTCTTATGTTTTTGTGTCTTTTTGTGTTTTCTTTGATATATAGATGGAGATGGGAGTATTTGCTCAATGTTAGCTTCATTCTGAGGTTCATGGGAAACTGTTAGAGGTGTTTCAGTTTGAAGTAGTTTAGTTTGAGGTTATGAAACATTTGGTTGTGAGGTAGAGGGTGTGGGTTGTGGTTCAGGGGGTGTTACTGAACTTTCACCCTTAAGGTGCTGGTTTTTTGCAGCGAACATAGATTCAAAAAGTGGAGTAACTTTTCCTGAAAAACTTTTACCTTGCCTTGCCATATTTGAGAAAACCTTTTTAGTATGGCTTGGTGTTTCATAATTATTATTAAAAGGTTCTGGTAAACCTTTAAGATGGTTATTCGAAAAGAGTTGTAAAAACCTTGGATACATTAAAAACTTCTTTAGATCCAAGTTCCTTAACATACCATCAAAAATCAATTTAGAAAAATTAAAATTGTTGGACCCTGTGCCATACATATAACTCTGAAGCCAAAATTGGTTGGTGAAACTCATTCCAGCAGTTGATTTTGAACTTAATACAATGAAGGATGTATGATCAGGGAATTTCTTAAAATTATGGAGAGGAATGAACAATTTTTGAAAGTAAGTTTTGTTTTGAAAGTGTTCCATACCCTATCAATGTAATGGTTTTTAAAAATTTCATCCATTTATTTCTGAGGCAAGTAATACATCCTCATCATCATAAAGAGAGAAGATCATTCCTCACTTGATGATTCTGTTATCACTAATGTCCTTGCCAATCAACTATAGGATGTATTTGCTTCACAAAAATTGATTTTTTGGGATTAGTGCCAAGTATTCCAAAAATACTTGAATATAAGAAGCATAGATAGTGGGACTTAAAAGTGAGAGAATAATTATCGAACATGTAGAAGGATGAGTCCACTATTGATGAAATCTGTCATTCTCATCACTCTTTTCTAAATTATACGCGACCATGTTGGAGTTGGTTTTACAAAGATAGTCAGCCATATGAATAATTGAATTTTGTCGGTGTGAAAATCGATTAGGGTTTGATAAATTATGAGCAATTGGTATTTGTGAAAGATATTGTTTGATTAATAGGCTTATATAGGCACTAAAGAAAACTTAAGAGGAAAGTAGCCGTTAATTTGTCAAAAATTACCCCTGAATAGTATTTAGTAACGGGTACTTAGCAAACACTAAGTTTTGCTAGCAGTACTAAAGTTTGTACTAGCAGTATAACTTTCGCATTATAGTTTTTGGCATAACGACCAGCCATCATCGGATTTGAGGAAATTCTTTACAGTCGCCATTTGCCCTGGAATAGCCAATTCTTTCTTGTCTGTTAGACATGATGAATTGATTACCATTTGTTATGTGGTGAAAACCAACATGTGAAACATCAGCAGTATTAACAAAGTCACCAGCATTCACACTAAATCAGCATATCCATTATTAATCAATTGCCTTTAAGCTCTAATCCTGCAAAATGTTAGTTCCAAACACAAAGAAACATAATCCAAAACATCTTGCATATTGCTCATAATAACTGACAGTATTAACTTTTAAGCTTAGCAGTACTAAGTATCAGTTACCAGAATTAACCCATTTTCATCACTTGGCAGCTCTTTCCTCATTTCTAAGCATCCTATTGATGTATATCGCTGTACTTTATATACATAGTTCCATTATAGCCTTCCCTTTAACAAGGAGTCTATGGTATTATCAGTGTATGCCAATACACATATACCGAGCAACACTAAATTCTTAGACTAATAGTATTAACTTTTGCTCCAATAACTATACAAACCAACCAAATTTTTGCCTCTATTCATCACAAGCACACTATAAAAGACTAGATAGACATGTGAGAATTCATGAGGATCCATATTTATGCATAACCTATGAATAAAAGTTAAAAAATATTATCTAAACAAATAAACCTCCCCTCAAACAATACTTCAAAGATTAAGTAATCTAATGCTAGCAATCAAAAAGTTAAACTTGCTAACATCAAAAGCCTTTGTGAGAAGATCTGCAATATTATGGTTTGTGTGAATCTTGATTACTTAAATCAACTTCTTCTCATAAGAATCTTTGATGAAATGGTGCCTTATCTCAATGTGCTTGGTTTTAGAATAAAACACTGGATTCTTCACAATATAAATGGTGCTTTCATTATCAATATAAATCTTGGTGTTCATGAAATTGAACCCATAATTAAGCATTTGATTTTGGTATCATAAACTACTGTCCTATCAGTCATTTAGCAGCAAGTAACAACTCTGCTTCAGTAGTAGAATTGTGCTAATATAGCTGCTGCTTAAATTGCCATAAAATCAACTTTGCCAAGAATTTTATCAACCTCCTGTGTGGATTTATATAAGGCTAGCTCAGATAAATCTATATCAAAAAAGGCTTCCATAGTCAAATGTGTGAATCTTTAGGATACCAAAGGCCCAATTTAGGTTAACCTTTCAAGTATCTAAAAATTCTCTTCACAACATGAATATGTGAAGTCTTTGGTGTAACTTTGAACCTTGCACAAGCACAAACAGCAAACATTATGTTAGGCATAGAAGCTATTAAGTACGTCAATGACGCAATCATTGATCTATATAATGTACCATCAACTCATTCTTAGCATCTTCATCCTTGATCAATGCCTTGTTAGTCTCTGTTGGGTGCTTGTTGTCTTCACATTGATAAAATCATACTTTTTTAATATATTAACCACATATTTGTCTTGGCTAATGAAGATTCCATCCTTCTTCTGTTGTACCTGTAATCCTAAGAAGAAAGTGAGCTCCCCCATAGAACTCATTTGGACATTTTCTATGTGCATATTCTGCTCAACCTCATCCAATAAAGACCTTCTTTGTAGACCCAAAGATGATATCATCAAACATACACTGGACTAACAAGTTATCGCTTTCATCCTTCGTGATGACAAAGTTTATCTATATGTGCTTTCTAATCCATTTATACTTAAGTAGGTTAGGACAAGGTCTCAAACAGGCTCTAGGAGCTTGATTGTAAGACCATATAAAGCTTTTTCCAACTTAGAAACCTTATCAGGGTATGTGGATCTTCTAAAACCAGGTGGTTGAGCACCACATAACACCTCCCTCTTTATTAGTAATATAATAAGGCACTCTTCACATCCATCTGGTACACAATAAAACCCTTTAAAGATGCATAGGACCAATAATAACCTGATTGCTTCCAATTCTTAGAACAGGGCAAAAAACCTCATCATAATCAATTCCTTTGTCTTGGGTATAACCTTGTGCAACTAGTCTTGCCTTGTTTCTGACTACAATTCCTCTCTCATCTTTCTTGTGTCTATATACCCACTTAGTTTCAATAGATTATTTGCCTTAGGAAAGATCATAGAGTCAAACCTTTTGAAGTTTTATATTCAGAAGCTTCCTCTTGCATTTACTTCTACCCAGCTTGGATCTGTCAAGCTTGGATTACCTTTTTGGGTTCTATTTGAGAGAGAAAACAGGCAAACAAGCAGTTCTAATAATCTTTGTGATTTGTTCTTCTCTGCTTGCTAATGTAGCTGACCATAGCATTTTCTTTAGAAAATTGATCATTATCCTTGTTTGAATAGCTGAATATATGTCTCCATAATCTTGGTCTTTAGGATGAACCCATTGTGAATTCTGTTCTAGTTGTGGGATAGGACTGACATTCATGTTGGTGTTTTCCAAATTGTCGAGCGTCAACTTCTGCACCATCATCTTCTTCATCACAAACTCATCATCTGTGCTCTTTGTATTGAGAATTAGAAGTCAAAATGGTAGCAGAAGATATTCATGAGTCGATGCTTTCTCCTGTCTGTTTTGCACGCCCATTACATTTGTTCTTTAACTGCATCATTATTAGTTTGTACACCTAGTACCCCTTTTTTTTTTTTTCTGAAAAAGTGGCTCATATTCATAGGGATTTTGTTAGTGAATCCAAGACTCAATAGCTGTAAGGACCATTTCCTACAACATTAGGTTTATTTTCAAGAAATTTAATATGCAGGTTCTCTTTAACTTTCTTGGGTCTAGTGTTAAATACCATAAATGCCTTACTATTTACAGAGTATCCAACCAAGAACCCCTCACCAGACTTTCCTTCAAACTTGCCTAGATGATCTAAGGTATTCAGTTAGTAACAAAGACACCCAAAAATGGTCTCATTGAAGTCTTGATTTGGTGATTCTACAATTTATGTTCGTTAAGGGTTTTGTTATGAGGCTTTGTTATCAAAACTCTATTCTAAACATAGCAAGCAGTATTAAGTGCTTTAGCCCAAAATGTAGTAGGTAATAGTGAATCAACTAGCATAGTCCTAGCTGCCTCTATTAGTGTTCTATTCTTTCTTTCAGCTACTCTATTTTGTTGTGGAGTCCTAGCAACACTAAATTATCTTTTGATTCCTTTCATCTTACAGAACTGATTCATTTCACTATTCTTAAACTCAATTCCATTGTCAGACATGATAATTTTAACCTTATGATTTATTTGGTTTTCTATGCATGTGATAAAAGTTTTAAGGATTCCACTAGTCTCATCCTTAGAGGCCAAAAAGAAAACCCAACTAAACCTACTAAAGTCATCAGTGACAACAAGGCAATACATCTTTTTATTTAGACTCTTTACAAATGTTGGACCAAACAAATCCATATGCAACATTTATAAAGGCTGGCTGATAGAGCTCACAAGCTTGGTCTTATAGGAGGCTTTGTGCTGCTTTCCCTTCTGATAAGCAACACATGTATGGTTTTTCACTTTTCAAAAATCTTTGAAGGCAAACCTCTAACTCAAGGTTTCTCTTATAAGTTTGTTCATAGTTTTAAAGTTTATATGACCAAGCCTCCTATGCCATAAATTAGACTCATCTATTGTAGCATTTGCAAATAAACAAGTCAAACCTCCTGATGGGACAACATTCTTTAAATTAAAACTGTACATATTATTCTGTCTCGAAACTTTAAGCAGTACTTGACTTTTATCAAGTAACTTAAAATCAGGAGATAGAATAAGACATTCAATCTCAGTAAAACCAGAACATTGTTTGTTTTGTCACCATTTGTGAGACAAAGAAAAGATTAAACTTAAGTTTCTTACAAAGTTAATCTTTCAAAGTCTAATTTCCCAGTCCTAATTTTACCTTTTCCAGTAATTTTACCTCCTTTAGGACTTCCAGCAAATGCAACAAATCCTCCATCAATGTCTTGATAATTTGTTAGGTAGGACTTGTTCCCAATCATATGCCTAGAGCATCTACTATAAAAAAATCCCTTGATCCTATAAAGCATATTGTGGATTACCCTGCACTTAAAATAAGAGAATGAGTTTCTCTTGGGGACCTAAGCCATCACTGACTTGAGTCTGCCTTGAGGATTAACATAGTCAAAATTTTTAGGCATGTATGATCCACTATCTTTGGAGTTATGGTCAATTACTTTTCCTGTTGGTCTCCAAATCCAGTATGCTGAGGACTTAACAGCATTTTCCTCATGTCCCTGAACAACACTAACTACTACTTTTGTCCTAGCAGTAGTTACATTGTTTACCTTAGCAGTATTAACTTTTTCTTTAAAATCACTGTGTTTAGGTGTTGTTCTTTGATAAATAGTCCTCTTAACTGATGAATGTGACTTATGAAAAACATTTGAACATAGTTTTGCACCATTCCTAGTTGGTCTAGATGCAGCAATATTAACATATCTGGCAGTACTATTTGATACTACTGCTCTTAAGGAGCTTTGCTTAGCAGTCTTAACTAGTACATTGCCAGACTTTGTTAAGACTGTAGTTGGAACAAAATTTCTTTTAGGATGTGGGTGAGTCGATTTATTTTGGTGATTTACCCTCTGAGCATTGTTCCATACTGGTCTAACTTCCCTTTGACCAGCAACCCTTCCCATATTATTCAACATAGATTTTCCAACCATTTTATTCTCATAAAAGTTACAGTCCTTAATTAAATGGTTAAGACTTCCACATACAAAACAAGCTTTCTTATTGAACTCAAACCATCCATAGTTTTTGATGTCAGTAGTCCATTCCAATTCTTTTATATTCCCTAGGACTTTGACTTTTCTAAGGTATTTCAGCTTGCCTATTTGTGTTTTGATCTCAATAACAGATTTCCTAATATTTTTATTTGATTTAACAAAATTGATTTTAGCATAACTAGGTTTATTCTGTTTAATTGAAGGTCTAGTCACACATTCATCATCGCTATCAGACTCATACTCTTTAACAATAGGTGCACTAGACCTAACATCTTTAGGTTGTTCCAAATTATCCTTACTAGACTTAGATGTAGTTGATTCATTCCTAGGCACACTAGTGATAGTTTCATTCACATTAGGCTTATAGACAGAATAATCTAATCCAGACAAAAGGACAAGTAGGTCTCGAGGGCAATGTAATTCCAGTTAGGAGGAGGACAGCATGATATCCCTCAACCTTCTTGAACCTATCATTTACTTGATTATTTTCCTCTTCAATCTCATTCACACTACTATCAGATGCACTTTTAAATACTTCACTATTATTCTTATGAATATCATGCAGTTCATTCTCAGTCATTTGACTATCAAAAGTAAACAGTCTTGTTATTAACACTTATTTGACTGTTTAAAATAGATCAGTTAGTTTCTTAAATGATGTTTCAAACTTTTCTAATTTGAGTTTCAAATCATCCTTTTCTCTTAAAGCCTTTGCTAACTGATTTTTAAGCTATGTAATAGAATTATCTCTTACCTTAACATCATATTTCAAAAATGCAATGTCTTCCTCATAAATAGCTTCATTTTTTTGATGAACAACAATTCTAGTTCTGTTATTCTTAGCCTTAATTGATAAACTATATTTTTAGGTTAGATTTTTTTAAGCTGCTCTTTTGTTTATCTAAGTGTTCTTTCTAGGGATATTTAGGATTTAAGGCAAGCTTTGGGAGCAAGTGGATACCTCAGAGTCTGAACTTGATAAACTAGATGAACCTAAAGACAAATGGGCTATTAGAGCAAAGTCTGTGGGTCCTTCTTCAGTCTGAAAGCTACAATCATAACCACCTATCCCATCTTGAACAACCAAGGCATTTGCAAGAGTCTCTACTGGAACAATTCTTCTTGGAACATATCCATTTCTATTCCCCTGATCCCGTGGTGCCCTGCATTCTCTAGCAAAGTGACCTCTCCTATGACATTTATAAGATTCAACCTTTGTCTTATCAAAGCCAACAGTTTCTTTACCATTGAAGTTTAGAGTAATTTCCATGTCTTCTTTAAGAATCTATTCACTCTCATGGTAAGTGTAACACCCCCAAATTGGGTCGCAGCGGAATAAGGGTCCGGGGCGTGTTACTTCATAGATCAATAGCACAAGATATATAAGAATGACACAAAAGTCGTTTAAAATGATACATTGGATTTAATTTAAAAGACTTAATACAAAAGCATATAGCTTTACTTGTTCATTGTTACATATTACAAAAGATGACGATACATTTCCCAAAATTTGATGCACATAAATCTTTAAGCGTGCAATCCAAAATATAATCCAATGCATCCCTGGCACCTTATGCCTATTGACCTCCTGAAAACATTGCTTAAAACGTCAACAAAAATGTTTGGTGGTGATTCAGAGGTTTAGATAAATCAACTATGAGAGGACCGCAAGGAACTTTTCCCGTTTTTTTTTTGATATATGCAACACATGCAGACATCACAAAACCAGATTACATTTACACTAAGCTCATGACACTGAAGCTCGACGATCTTTCTTGCAATTAAAATATATATTGCAATTTACGCCCATCCGGATGTCTAACCCTAAACATCCCAAATTCGACATGTATAAGTTCGGTTCCGGTTGGAAATAGCTAGTCACCCGAACGGGGAGGTCGTTTCCCGAATAGATCTATTAAATAACATTCGCGCTCACATAATGTAATTCCCAACTACATCTATGCAATTGACAGTTCATGACATGGGACTTAACTGGGTTATCGCAACTTAGGCAAACATGTAATCAATATAAAATATCCACTTGCGTCCAATTTATAAAACAAAGCATGTTTCCACCCCAAATAATAGTAAATCAGTAAAACTGTAAAAAGTGGGGCTATGAACTCACCTCGAGTGAGTGATCCAATAATATATAACAACTGCGGGAAAATACTTCACAATTATTCCCGAATGCAACCTAATCCAATATAGGTCGTATAAGTACCGAGTACTTTAATTAATAACATTATATAATCCTATAGTTGTTACATCGTACTATCGTTCGGGCTATCATAATTAAAGAGGTCATGACATGACGTACGAGGAGTTAGGACACTTTAAATCGTAAATCCAACAACTCGTCGATACGTCATCCGAAGAGGCCTCATTATGAAACTCCCTAGTAATATAGTACTTTGATAACCACATATAATTCTATATAGCTCAATCACCAACTAATGGTTTTGGTAAAATTACGTTTAATAAGTAAAAACGTTTATAATTACCGTTTTAGTAAAACTAGCATAACTTTTGCGTTTTAAGCCCGATTTTGACGTTTCTTATGCCCATCTTTTCGTATTAGGACGAGTTTTTCTTAATTTGGACATTTTCCAATATTTTGACCCTATGACCTGTGAACAGTAACTTTTACTGTTCCATCAGGACGTGAGTTATATTAAAATCGTATTTGTTGTCGTAAACAAAACACGTATAATGTGTATTTTATTGTTATAGCTCGTTTTAGTGATTCTTTCGAGGAGTTTCTCGTATTTGAAACATCCTTTCAATTTATAAGGTTTACAAAAAAATATTAAACTTTCTGCCGTATGATCTATTGAACAGTATTTTTATAAAAATTGTTTTATAAAATGAATTTGATTGTCGTAAACTCGCGAAAATTCATAATTGTTCGTTATTAATTGAAAATTACGATTCTTTTCATTTTGGAATCCTAAAAATATGTATTTTTTGTTTAAAAATATCAAATAGCTGTTTGATTAAGTTTTTATAAAGTTTGAATTTTATAACTCCGTTTAATTTAACGTATAAATCGTTTTTAAGTAGTTTTTGTATTTATTTTTTTTCCGGGTTTGACAAGTTTCTTACTTTTTCGGAATTGTTTATGGTCGTTTATTTATATAATATAAATTAAGTATGTTTTTGTTTACACTTTTGGGACAGAGTAATTTTGGTGATTTATTAAGTCTATTTTTAACCTTGTTTTATATATTTTACACTTTATAAATTTACTAAAAGTGTATAAGTCTTTTACTTCCATTATGACTTTATTTTTGTGTTCATATATCATAACTAAAAGCTCATAAACAAGATTAACATGTTATTTATTATACTTCTACTTGAAACATATTAAGTGATCTTTTAAAACCCTAATTTGCATTAACCACCTTTTTAAGCTTATTAGTGATTGTAAAGTCTTATGTATCATTTATAACTTCTTTTTAAACCATCCACACAACATGTGTATAAGATTTAAAATACATTTCCAAGAGAAAAATCCATGTGTACAAGTTAAACATATCCTAATGGTGATTTCAATATCTAAATATTACATATGCAGTATAAATCATATTAAATGAAAGTTTAAGGGGGTTAAGATAAACCTTAACTGAGATGATGAAGGATGTGACTCAAATAAGTGCTAAAAACCCTTGTTTTTTAGACTTTAAACCCAACGATTATATCCAAAGAACCTTGTTTCCAGATTAAAAACCTAATCTTGATTTTCTTGCTGCAAACTTGTAAATAATTAATGAAGATTCAACATACTTTGAGGTTATCTTGATATCGATATGAGGTGTATGTAAAGAGGTTATTAAATTTTGATTTTTATGGTTAGTTTAGGGGGGAGGGTTGAGCCGTGGGTTGGTATGTGTGCCAAAGGGAGTATGGTTTGATTTTTCACTAAGTGTAAAGTGTTATGAATGTGTTATCTCACTAGCCATACAAGTATATATGATATAGATGGTCAATAGTCAAGTAAACATTCAAAGGAACATAAGGAGGGTTTCAAGGGTTCTTGTTTACATGTCCTTAGTCAAAGAAACAAAGATAGCTTTAGTTTTAAATGCAAGGTTGTTACATTTGAACCCAAGTGGTGAATTTTTCTTATTTCTTTTGTAACCAAATTGAGTAATTCGGCTAATATAGACTTATGTGAGTGTTGTTGTTGTAATTTTTTATGTATTGGGTTATAAAATGTGGCGTATTTGTTGAAGCGTAGAAAATATTTTTGTGGTTCCGGGGTATGCCTTATAAAACGTTATTTATCGCGAAACGATATTATTGCGTAACCGATAAAAATAACATGACAATTACACATAATTATTCTCAAAATAATTATTTAATACTTGATTGATGCAAACGTTTAATTGATTGATGTCCGTTTACATTAAACGCTAATTTTTAGCTTACGCGATTTTGCTTAACATTTACGATTTAAAGCAAACGCGTACAATACAAAAGGTACATTGCAAATTTATCGACGTCGTCAATGACTTGAAAACATAGGGTGTTATAGACTTCCCTTGTTAAACGAGCCTTGTCCTCAAGGCTTACGATGCAGCACTTGACGACGGTGCGGTCTTGGTGAAGAGGTGTAGATATTTCTTCTTGAATTGGTCTTCACGCTCCCACGTGAACTCAAGACCTCTCTTAGAGTTCCATCGAACTTTGACTAATGGGATCCGACTTCGCTTCAACCGTTTAACTTAACGGCCCACTATTTCTAATGGTTCCTCAACAAAATGAAGCTTGTCATCAAGATGAAGTCCATCCAATGGAACGGCTAATGGTTCGTCGGCATAACACTTTTTCAGGTTGGACACATAGAATGTATTATGAACTCTACTCAGCTCTTCAGGAAGCTCGAGCTTATAAGCAACCTCTCCAACCTTTTCTAACACCTTGAAAGGTCCAACATACCTGGGGTTTAACTTCCCCCGTTTGCCAAAACGTACGACCCCTTTCCAAGGTGAAACTTTAAGCATAACTTTATCCCAGACTTGGATTCTTATTGGTTTACGCTTAATGTTCAGCGTAACTCTTTGTCGATCCGAGCAGGAGCAGCTTGGCATCCTTTGCTTGATCTGGCATGATATTCTCAGTGGTCTCTTGAATTATTCTTGGGATCCGAGTATTTGTGCTTCTCCAACCTCAGTCCAACAAACAGGGTGAACGGACACTTTCGACCATAATGCTCTCGAATGGTGCGGCCTTGATGCTAGCGTGATAGCTATCGTTTTATGAGAACTCGATAATGGCAAATGGTTTAAAACCCAACCTTTCCAATGTCTATGGCACAAGAGCAACATATCCTCGAGAGTTTGAATGGTCCTCTCGCTTTGCCCATCTGTTTGTGGATGGTACGCAATACTCATATCCAAATTAGTACCCAAAGTGTTCTGAAGTGACCTCCAGAAATTTGATGCGAATTCGGGTTCACGATCAACAAATGAATTGTGAAAAACGTGGTTATTCCATGCCTCGTGACCACCTCCATTAGGTACAATCTTGCAAGATTTATCCAAGGATCAGTCTCTCTCTCGGTGTGAAGATCGCAGTCTTAGTGAGTCGGTCAACGATCACCCAAATTGTGTCATAGCCTTGAGACGTCTTAGGAAGCTTCGTGACAAAATCCATAGTGATGTTGTCCCACTGCCATTTCGGGTAGCTTGAGGTTTTGTAGCAACAATCCTGATGGCCTTTGTGTTCGGCCTTGACCTTAGCACAAGTCAAACATTTGCTAACATAAGTGGCTATGTGGTCGTTCATATTGGGACCCAATATAGCTTCTTCATGTCTGGTTCAATTTTGTCAGAACCCGGATGTATTAGAGTATTTTGATTTGTGGGATTCGTGCATGATCACAGTCCGCAAATCGCCATAACAAGGTAACCCGATCCGGCATGAGGCACAGGGGTTCCATCCGCTCGTGGTTTCTAACTTTTGCTTCTCTTAATTGCTTTTGGTAATTTTGCGTTTTTTTTCATTCAATTCCCCCAACGTCTTACTCTTAACTTTCTCTGGGTCTTCGCGCTTCAGGATCTGGAGCATTTAGATATGTGTGGGAAGATCCATGGCTAATAGTCATGACTTAAGGCTCGAACTCTTAACGGTGGTTCTCGTTCTTTCCTGCTCAAAGCATCAGCAACGACATTTGCTTTCCCCGGGTGATAACGAATATCGCAATCGTAATCACTTAGCAACTCTAACCATCGGCGTTGCCTCATGTTCAACTCTTTTTGATCTAAAATGTGTTGCAAACTCTTGTGATCGGTGAACACCGTACACTTAGTTCCATATAAATAATGTCTCCAGATCTTGAGAGCGAACACCACTGCTCCAAGTTCTAAATCATGAGTTGTATAGTTCTTCTCATGAATTTTTAACTGGCGTGATGCATAAAAAATCACCTTTTCTCTTTGCATCAACACAGCGCCCAAACCCTTCTTTGAAGCGTCGCAGTATGCGATGAAATCTTCGCTTCCTTCAGGTAATGCAAGGATTGGTGCACTGCACAACTTTTGCTTCAACAGTTGAAAAGCTGCTTCTTGTTTATCGCCCCACTCAAACTTGACCTTCTTTTGTGAGTAGTTATCATTGGTTTCTGCGATCTTGAAAACCTTCATGGAATCTTCGATGTACCTAGCTAAGACCTAATTAAATTGACGATTTCGTTGGTGACTTAGGAGATGTCCAATCTTTAATGGATTCAATCTTGGCTGGATCCACATGAATTCCTTCACTATCGATCACGTGACCGAGGAACTGTACTTTGGGAATCCAAATTCATCATTTGGAGAACTTGGATAACAACTCCTCCTTCTTAAGCAATTCTAAGATTTGCTTAAGGTGTTCTTTATGTTCTTTCTTGTTCTTCGAATATATCAGAATATCGTCAATAAAGACAATCACAAATTTATCCAGATATGGTTTGCATACCCGATTCATAAGGTCCATGAATACGGCAGGTGCGTTTGTCAAACCAAACGGCATAACTTGAAATTCGTAATGGCCATAATGAGTTCTGAAGGCAGTCTTCGGAATGTCTTCTTCTCGAACCCTCAATTGGTGATAACCTGACCTTAGGTCAATTTTCGAGTAGACACTCGACCCTTGAAGCTGATCAAATAAATCATCAATTCTAGGGAGGGGATAACGGTTCTTCACTGTCAGTTTATTTAATTCCCGATAGTCAATGCACATCCGGAATGATCCATCCTTCTTCTTGACAAACAAGACCGGAGTTTCCCTAAGGTGAGGAACTGGGTCTTATAAAGCTTTTGTCGAACAGCTCTTTCAGTTGCTCAGATAACTCTTTCATTTCGGAAGGCGCCAATCGATAAGGTGCCCGTGCTACAGGTGCAGCACCAGGTACCAAATCAATTTGAAACTCCACTTGTCGAGTCGGAGGAAGACCCGGCAAGTCCTCAGGAAATACTTCGGGAAAGTCTTGAACTATTGGTACGTCCTCAAGTCGCTTCTTCTCCGACTTGTCTTCAACCTCTTTTGCAGTGATATGTGCCAAAAAGATAGGAAATCCTTTTTCCATATACTTCTGCGCTTTAGTGCACGAAATGATGTTTAATCGTGACACACTTCCCTGAGTACTTCCATCACCGTGTACGATTAAGGTTTTATTTCTCCAGGGGATGCGAACAATCTTCTCGGCACACACAATGACCGCTTGGTACTTCGCCAACCAATCCATACCGATTATAGCATCAAAACTACCAAGTTCTACAGGCATTAAGTTTATGTTGAATTGGTGGTTTAGGAAGTTTAATGTGCAACCCTTAAGTATAGTGTTTAACCCAATTATCCTCCCATCAGCTAGTTCGACATCATAATAGTGGTCTAGGGTAGATGGCGTGATGTCAATTTGGGAGCTAAATGAAGTAGACACAAAACTTCGATCGGCACCCGTATCAAATAAGATATAAGCATAGCGGTTGTTTAGAAGGAACGTACCCGCAACGACGTTGTCTGGGTTTGCCTCCGCATTTCCAACCACATACACCTTCGCTGGAGCCCTGTCATTTCCAGCTTGATTACCACGGTCATTGTTTCTCAGTCTTGGGCAGTTTCTTTTAAAGTGGCCTTGAGCTCCGCACTCAAAGCAACCATTGCCCTGCTGATTATTGTTGTTGTTGTTGTTACGGTTGTTGTTGTTGTTAGCAGGCCGTATCCTACAGTCCCTGGCCAGATGGCCAAACCTATTGCAGTTATTACACCTAGGTGGACAAGGACCTGCTTCATGATGGCAATTACACTTGGAACATAGAGGCTTAGACCCGGCATATGATTTCCTGTCACTATTGCCTGCGGTGTAGGCCTGGCCTGTGTTCTGCCTCTTATTCTGTTGGTTTTGATTGTTCTTGGAAAGATCATCATTCTTTCTTTTCCTTTCTGCCTGACGTTCAGCATAAGCCTGGGTCTTATCCTCCATCACTCTTTGTAAACTCAATAACTTCTTGCATGGTCTTCGATATTGATGCCTTAACACTGCCACAGTTATCATATCGGGCAATCCACCGATATACTTTTCAATCTTGTCTACCTCTTCTGGGAACATCCTGGAACACATCAAAGCTAGTTGCTGAAATCGTCGACTATAGGCCACCACATCAGTGCCCTTGACCTTAAGATTCCACATCTCAGTCTCAATCTTCTTGATCTCACCCCTCGGGCAGTACTTATCAGTCATCATTTTCTTCAGTGCTGCCCATGGCATGGCATGAGCTGCTTCAGTAGTAGTGTTTTAAAATGGGCTTCCACCATGTAAGAGCATCATCTTGCAGAGTGCAAGTCGCGAATTTGACTTGACTAGCTGCTGGGCAATTGCTAATGCTAAACACAGACTCCATTTTCTCAAACCATCGAGTGAGTCCGACGACTCCCTCAGTACCTTTGAAGTCCAAAGGTTTGCATTTCAAGAATTCAGAGTAAGAGCATTCGCGAGCAGTTTGGGCTGGCCTTGGTCCTGAACCATTGCTGTTGTAGCCATTCCTAACCCTGCTTGCTTCTGCTTCAGCCATTGCAGCAGCAACTCCTTGGTCAATTAAGGCCTGAAGTTGTGCCTCAGTAACAGTTGTGGTTGGTTCATTTGGAGTTGGTGTGGCTGGTTTTGACCTTGTGGTTCTCTTTGGTGCCATTTTCTTCAATCACAAGAAAATACAATACCCGTTAGATTTCAATACAATCATAACGTGACATAACATATGCATCATAAATAAAATAAGATCACATCACATAGTGAAATATACAACCAACACAAGATCGACATAACATAATACATCCATTCCATATATAATCTGGAAATATACATGATCTGTTTGGTACATAATGCTTCCCTAATCGATAGTTACAAAATTAAAAAATAACATAAAAGCCCTAATAGCCGGGTGTTACCATAGTTATTATAGGCTATACAGGATAGCTAATCAGAAATAAAAGATCTATACAGGATAGCTAACCAAAACAAAAGATCTATACCGTCTGCTAGCTGGGAGTAACCCATAAAACTTAACAGACTGCATAGTAGATACAATCATAACCAACGTCTAGGAACTGCTACCAGTATCCTCCAAGGTGTCAATGCGCGCTCCAGCCTCCAAGGCCTGGGTACGCATGATATGCTGAACAGCAAGATCATCTGCAGCCTGACGCTGCCACTCGTGGCGACGTGCCTCAGTCTCTAACAATGTAATCCGTGCCTCTAAGGTCCTGCTGTAAGCCTCAGATCTAGCCAAATCCTGACGGCTCTGAATACTCTCCTGCTCGTAGGCAAGTCTCTCTCTCCTCAAAATCTCAATCTCAGCTCTCACAGCTGCACGATCCTTTTGGGCATCGTGATGTCGTGTGCAAAACTCTGAACTCTCTCTAGTGCAAACATCTACCTGGTAAGTGACCCTCCTGTTGACCAACTCTAGGGCGGTCATAATCCTCCTCTCAGTATCTAGGAGTCTGGTCTCTATAGTGGGTCCTGGCTGTCTCGCAGCAGCAGCAGCAGAACTCTCTCCAACCTCACACCCAGGTCTGGGAGTGGTAAGTAGTAGTCTCTTCCGAGGCGGTGCGTCAGCCTCGGGAACATCAGCTCTGCGGCTACTAGATGGTGCAGGTAGAGGGATAGGTAACAACTGTGGGGTCCCTGATGGGTGTACTGAATGATAGTAGGCTGATGCTACATCTCTCATCTCAACCTCGAGTGCTCTAGGACTAAGAGGTCGAATCCGTGGAGCTAGAAAGGATGGTGGTAATAGAGGTATAGGTGCCTCATCCTCAGCTGGTACTAAATCCTCAGGATGCTCAGGCTCAGGAATGTACACTGGTATATGGTTCTCAGGTACATACTCCGGATGTCGTGGTGCCTGCTCGAACAACTGTTGGGCAGCCTCCTCGTAAGGATCCTCAGATGGAATACTCCAAGATCGTGCCTCAGAGTGAACAGACGTATAGGTAACCGCGGAATCGGCTGACATGACTCACAGAAATAACTTATATGAGTATCTATAAAAGGCACTTTATTGTAATAACGTTATATATTATAACCACGTATATCCATTATGAATGCATCAAGTCCTATTAATGCAACAAATAG
Organism: Tanacetum coccineum; assembly: GCA_026074375.1. Taxonomy (NCBI): domain Eukaryota; kingdom Viridiplantae; phylum Streptophyta; class Magnoliopsida; order Asterales; family Asteraceae; genus Tanacetum; species Tanacetum coccineum. The sequence continues at coordinate 33,919 of BQNB010025077.1, forward strand.
TGTATGCATGAATGTATGCACATATGTATGTCCCGTGTACAACCCTGTTGTATAAATTCGTTATTTGAAATGATAAAGTCCATCAATAAAACCTTTGACCTGGTTCTCTATAACCTTGGCTCTTGATACCAATCTGTAACACCCCCAAATTTGGGTCGCAGCGGAATAAGGGTCCGGGGCGTGTTACTTCAAGATCAACAGCACAAGATATATATGAACGACACAAAAAGTCGTTTAAGATGATACATTGGATTTAATTAAAAATTTACATACAAAAGCATATAGCTTTACTGTTCAGTGTCGGATATTCTAAAGTTGACAATACATTTCCCCAAAAATGATCCCCTAAAGTCTTTAAGCTGCATCCAAAATATAACCCAATGCATCCTTGCATCCCATGCCTATGATCTTCCTGAAAACATTGCATAAAACGTCCAACAAAATTGTTGGTGATTCATAAGGTATGGATAAATCATCATAATATTCAGACCGCAAGACCCTTTAGTGATAATGCAACACATGCATATCTCACAAAAAACTAGATTACATTTACACAAAGCTCCATGACTGAAGCTCGACGATATTTCTTGCAATTAAACTATATATTGCAATTTCTGCCCGATTAGATGTTCAACCCCTAAACATCCTAAATTCGACATGCTATAACGTTCGTTCCCGATGATAGCTAATCACCCGAACGGGGAGGTCGTTTCCCGAATAGATCTATAAAATAACATTCGCGCTCACATAATGTAGTTTTTCAACTACATTAATGCAATTGACAGTTCATGACATGGGACTTAACTGGGTTATCGCAACTTAACACATAATCAATATATTTAAAACACTTTGCGTCCAATATATAAAACAAAGCATGTTCTCACCCCGAAAAATAGTAAATCTGTTAAAAACTGTAAAAATGAGGCTATGAACTCACCTTGATTACAGATAGTCCAAATATCACAGATAAAACGTCACGCAAAAACGTTTAGATGCAACCTATTTAAATTAAGGTCGTATAAGTACTGAGTACTTTAATTAATAACGTTGAATATAATCTTATAGTTGTTACATCGTACTATCGTTCGGGCTATCATAATTAAAGAGGTCATGTAGTGAACGTATGAGGAGCTAGGACACTTTAAATCGTAAATCCAGCAACTCGTCGATACTGACCAGGCCGGGGGTCCGAAGAGGCCTCATACAATGCAACATCGCCTAGTAATATAGTACTTGTGAGGATCAACCACCTATAATTCTATAATAGCTCAATCACACATATATATGTTTGAGTGAAAACATTTTATAATTGTAAAACATTTATATGAAAATATCTGAATAATGTATAATCAAAGTTATTCCTGATAGGGTATAGTTACTCCTGTTCGGTTATAGTTATTACTACTTGGTAGTATATTATTTTCTCCTGGTAGTGTTCTATATACTACTTGTAGTAAATATTAGCTTTCTTCTGGTAGTGTTATTAACTACGGTAGTATATAAGTTTCTCTTGGTAGTGTTACTTAACCACTGGTATATATTAGTTTTCTTCTGGATAGTGTTCTTATTATCTACTGGTGTATATTAAGTTGCTCCCTGGAGTGTTATTTATTTTATAACTAACTGGTAAGTATATTAGTTTCCCCTGGAAGTGTTGTTATAAACTACTGGTAGTTATATTATTTATTTTTCTATAAGTCTGACCGAACTAATAATGACCCACTAAATCAATTTCATGATTCCGGGTTCTAATGATAATTTTATAGCGGAACGATAATTTTGAACAACTTTCCAGTCTGTCCGAACCCGAAACTACGACCGAAATGGGCGAAAAAGCCTCGCATCAATCAGATGCTGTGTATTAATTACCAAAAAACCAGATATATTTTTGCCTCACCGTATCACTCCAATTAGACTTAAAGAACCTCGCGGGGAGTAAAAAACGACCCTTCCGAACGAATTCCATGTTTCGGTTTTTTAATACCGAAGGCCGTAACGGACGTCGAAAGTGCCGCAAAAAAAAATACCATCTTAAAAATTCTAAAAACAGAACACCACTAACTTAACAAAATCTGGATTTTATACATCGAATTATACCTTGTTTTTCGCTCTAACATTTTTTCGTTATAAATCCGTGACAAGTGTTCTTATCATTTGAATCATATCCATGAGACGTATCCATTTTTATATAGAGAGTCAAATCCACTGTATGAAATGTCGAGCTAAACAGTCCTTTTGTAATTATCAATGTATTCATTTATTATAAAAAGACATTGTTTCATTAACTATGAAAAACCCCGTAATTTATATATAACAAACATGAGTTTATACTTAAACCATATGTTAACATACTTTTACATTCATTTTTCCATGATATATATAACCGTATGACATAAGAAAAAAAGTGTATCAATTCATAAACATAAGTGATAACTCATTTTACATATTAAAAAGTCCTAAGTGGTGATTTAGCCATATTTAACATATTACACATAAAATAATGATAATAAAAAGTATGAAGTAATTAGGAAGACCTTATGGAGCTATGTATGAGATGAGAAATAAGTGCTAAACCCGTGTTTAGACTCAAAACCAAAGCTTACAAGCTTATAAACCCAAGATTAGGTTTGAAACCCTAATCTTCCCTTTTCTTCCTTAATCCTTGCAAATGATTATCCAAGGCTTGAAAACACATGTAGTTTGAGCCTAGGTGAATTGATGTGTAAATGGTATGATATGGATGGATAAAAATTTTGTATGATTTGCTTAGATGGCTTTATTTTTGGGCCGTGGGTTTTAGAAGTGAAAAGATAGAAAAAGAGTATGAAATTTTCTTAACAAAAGAGTAAGTTTAATATCACTTATGCATCATGTATGATATAGGAAATAAAACTAGATCTTATACTCTGCAAGTTTGACTAGAAAAAATCAGGGGGGAGGTGAGGTGTGCCGTGGGTTTTAGGAACAAGAAAGAGGGAACAAAGCGTACTTTAAAACTTATTGTTTAAATGGTTCCTTTAAGTAGGAATCATCCCATGATTTCAAGGGATGATGTTCCTAGCTTAATTTCTTTTATTTCTTTTATATAATTATGTATTTACTTGTATAATTATAAAAGAAAATGTGTAAGTAAACTTTTGTATAAAATGTAAAGTGTAGTTTTTATTTGAAAGGGTATACTTGTAATGTCTTAGTATTTTGTAAAGTATTTGTTATCTTGTATAAACATAGGAATGGTATAAATATATACATATGCATAAAGTTTTATAAACTTTGATCATTGTATATAAACGTAGGTATTTGTTGAAGCGTACGTTAATTTTTAGGGTTCCGGGAAAACCTAATTGTCATTTATCGCGAAACGTAAACACTTTCACGTATCCGATAAAGTAACTTGTGAAACGTTAATAATTATTCTCAAAATAATTGCTTAACCCTTGTTTGACGTAAACAATAAATTGCTTGATGCCCGTTTACGTTAACTGATCATTTTTAGTTTACGCGATTTAACTTAACGATTTCCATTAAAAATAAACGCGTACAATACTAAAAATAAATAGTGACTTTATTAATGTCGTACATTGTCCTAAAACACGAGGTGTTATAAACAAAAGCAGCATAACCTATTATGGTTGAATGAATAGCAGGATAAAAAAGGTGGCATGAATACACCATATTATGAATAGCATAACCTCTTTCTCTGAATTTAATGGCTTCAACAAACGTATGCAGGACAAATAGAATGATTACATTCTTTTTACATATGGTTGAATAAACATATGTATTAATATAACCCACGTTACAAATGTAAATTCTTAATATTTACAAATAGAATGTTCATTCTTATATTAATTTACAAATAGAATGATCACATATGTATTTTTACAAATAGAATGATCATTCTTAGTATTTACAAATAGAATGATCATTCCTATATTCTTATAAAGTCCTGAATAATATATGTATTAAATCCGAGTTATGTATAACCTCAAGCTCACTAACTTTTACATATGTGGATTTTCAACAAAGAAGAATAAAAAGAGTACCAAATTTATATATGGTTAAATGAATAGCATAACCTCTTTCTCTGAATTTGTGGCTTGAATAACATGACAACTGTTGTAAAAAGGGTGGCTTCAACTTTTGGGATTTAACAAACTAGGTAACCAAGTTAGCTACGAGTACGCAGCGGAATGGATCTAGTTTTAGCATATAGATTAACACACATAAATTAAACAAGTAATTAACTAACCTTTTGTTTATTGAGGTAAATCAATAAACTAACACCGAATCTTGATCTTAAAACGAGTGATTAAATTACCACCTCTACGGTTGCTCATACAACACGTCAAACGAATACGTCAAGTTGTCTAGACTTGACGTTACGAACCAAACACCCTTGTGTCAAATCAAATGTTGGGAAATACAAGTCAGAAGGTCAAAGTACTGCTAAGTTGAAGGTCAAAGTACTGCTAAGTTGAAGATCAAAGTAACTTCTCTTCTGACTGCCTCTTAGTATGAAAAAGTCCAACGTAACTGCCTCTTAAATAAAGAACTTTAAAGGATTAATAATTAAACGGTTATATTAAGTGAATATATCATGTAACATTACATTAGTGAATAGTATTAATTAGGTATTTGTGTCCATACAAGGGTCTGTACCACACAACTAGAGGTCAATCCTTACTTTTATAAAAAGGATCCTCTAGGCGAAGGCGGTAGAATGGACACAAATATAACAACAAGAAAAAAGCATTAGTTAGAAGTATTAGAGATAAGTAATTGTATTAGGAACTTGCAAACTGAAGCAATTCAAGGTGATAATCACAAATCGTTTTCTGTTAAAACAATTGTTGTTCTTCTGTTATACTGTTAACTCGTTATTCCCGATAGTTGTATTAGTATTACCAGTGTTTCATTGTTACTAAACTTGGATTTTATTCAAGGAAGTGACATCCCTATTACAGGCTAAAGGCTTATTAATACTAAGGTATATCGATCCACAAGTGGTTCAGAGCTTGTGGAGAGTACTCTGATCTAGAAAACATTAATCATTCTAAAAAACCTTTTGATGCCCCCCCTTTTTTCAGAACTCTAAAAGATTTCTGAAGCAGAACCTATCCCTCCCAACCTCATCAGTCACTGAGCACATAATGAATTCTAAGATTCAATAAGAGTGACATGACTTTATGGGCCATGAAGATGCGACAGTATATTGCCACACTGATCATATACATGGATATTAATCACCAATGGAGACAAAGCCACAACTGATGCTGTACCTCGTCAGTGTCTGCACCAAAAAAACTTCGCTTGTCTGCTAACGCAAGAAGAAACAATGAGAAAGCCTTAACATATATTTATTGCCCTTTCTGCAATACCTGATAGACATCTACTCAGTTTTCATGATGCCCCATGCAAATGCAAAAACCTATGGTCAGCCCATAAAAGCAAGATTTGGAGGTAATGAAGGCATTCAAAGAAGACGCAAAAAAAATCTTTTGAAACAACAATTTAGTGACGTGTAACTATCAGATCTATAGAAGACAAGATTTTCATCATACGAAAGTTTTCAGAACATTCTTAAGTAATGCTGAATTATAGATGCTAAAGTGTCCCATGAAGATCGAATTTGAAGTTTCTAAGAAGCCTATACCATCTGTGTGGCATGTAGTTGCTACAATGATTCAGGACAACCTGATTGGATGAATTGGAGTTTGATGACTCATACAACAACCTGAAGGTGCTATGAGCAATGAATTGAAGGGTGTTTTCAAATTTCTATGCTCACAAAATATTAGCTTTTCAAATCCAGCATGAATCAAAGAGGCAGTACCTTTGAAACAAAGTACTGCTTGACTCCAACAATATCCTCAAAAGGATTATACTCAGGTGCCTCAAGCAAGTGCAAACTGCTCCTACTGTTCTATCCACTCAGATGAAATCATATGTTCTTTCATTTGCTCATCAAGCAGACTATGCCTATACACTCATGATGCTGAAGACCTGCATGCAAATTGATAGGAGTATGCTATGGAAAGAAATGACAGTTCGATGGCAGTGCGCTATGATAAATGCAGGATAAGGAAGAGTTTATGAGAAAAAATAGGAAAGACCCATTGACCTCCAAGCCAAAAGAATGGGACTCACTTTTTGACAAGTCAAAAGATTGAATGCTTTAATGATCAAAAGTTGGGTCATTTTGCTAGGAGTGCAGATTTGCTAAATATCAGGAAAAATCAGAGCAAACTGGTCATAAGAAAAGAAGATTGTGGCCATACGTGAAGATTCAAACTCAAAAGCCGTTGGTGGCAACATACAACAATGAAAAATCGACTGAGTACCACAAGGAATTTGATGCTGAACCAGTGACATTTGTATGATGTGGCAACTACTGAACTTGAAGAAGCATGATGGAGACATGAAAGATGTGGATGCAGACTCTGTGCACTTTGGACAAAAGATGGACTTGGCGTGATTTTGCGACTGGAGCAACAAAGCAGATGAACACAGTGTCTCTATGCCTTGATGGCTACAATCTCCAGAGGTACCTTACTGTTCTAAAAGTAGTTAAATCTTATAAACAGTTGGCCTAAAACTATCAAACTGAAACGAGACAATTTTCAAAAAGGCTAGGTCGGAAATTTCCCTAGGATATCAAATGAGCTTAGAGTCATTAGAAGTCATACTTAAAACACATGAAAAGAACGAATATGCAATGGGGTGGATAAGTTATGAACAATGGAATATGATAAAGTTGTAGGGATTTTAACTATAATGAAAAACAAAAGGAACAAGATCAAGTCCTAAAAAGAAAGCAGATGATTTCAAGGTAAAACTTGAAAAATGGACAAATGCTGTGTACATCAAAATGAAAGTCCCTAAAACAAACAAATGATATATGTCTGATAAATCATGTATAGTGATTTGGGGTTGAATCTAGGTAGTATAAAGGAAAGTGAACAATACATGCAGAGTAATACAAAGATTGCGACTAATCTTTAGTATCACAAACTTTCAAAAGGCAAAAGGATTCCATACAGTACCTCCACCTACAGGTACTATCATACCACCTAGGGCAAATGTCTCTTTTACAGGGATAGATGAACTGGCTATTAGGAATAAGGTCGTTAATCAAGAGAATACAAAGTCTAGTCAACCAGAAATTGATAAAAATAAAGTCATTATTGAAGATTGGGTTGATAGTGATGATGAAGAGACTGCTTTAAATTTTTTAGAAATTCAAAAGCAAACTATTTTGAACTCAGAAAATAGTGAAACATCTTTAGAAAACATGTCACTTAAAAGTCAAAACAATGTTGGTCTAGGATCTAGGAAAAAAGGACTTGGGCACAAAGGGGGTAAAACATGTTTAGTAATGTACATTCCTGATCCACCTAATCAAAGATTGTGACCTACACGAAAGAAACCTTCAAGACAAAACCCAAACCATAAACCCAAGTTAACGCAGGGTTCAAAAGGACACAAGACCCAGACTGGAACAACATCAATAGGTGTTGAACCAATAGTAACTTTCTTAGGAAACTCTAGGTACCCTCACCAAAAAGGTCTTTTAACCCATCACAAGTACTTAAAAAGGGAAGGGATGAAAAGTACATGCCACAGAACCAACAATGACACGAACAGTACCTTCAAAAAGACGCTAATATGTTTTTATCAAGGTTATAGCTAACCAGAGTACTACACGCAGTACTATTACAAAGTACTGGTAGACTTATTAATCAAGGATGGATAATATAAGACCTAGAACCTCAAGTTTTTCACCATCAAAAAGGTTTTCTACCACAAGGACTCCTCACAGACCACAAAGACCCAAGAAAATTATGAAATCTATCTGGGTTAAGAAAGCAAGTACTGTTGGATCACAAGCAGTACTTCCACAAAATGTAAGTGTCAAAAGGAGTGCCATGATAAATCCAACACAAACATGGAGACCAAAAGGAGCTTATCTAGATTCTGTGAATAGGGATAATGGATCTTACACACTCAAGCAATTTGAGTATGTAACTCCATTAGGGGTATCCAAGTCAGTTATGACTTGGGTCCCTAAAAGAGTCTAATTCTTTAAATTGTTTGTACAGGGCAATCCAGAAGAAGATCTCAAAGATTATGCTATAATTGACAGTGGTTGCTCTGGAAGTATGACAGGAGACAAGGACAAGCTGTCTGATTTTAAAGAATTCAAAGGTGGTTATGTGGCTTTTGGAAATGATCCTAAAGGAGGAAGAATCACGGGAAAAGGAACCATCAAGACATCATGCATAGACTTTGAGAAAGTCAGCTATGTGGAGGAGCTTAAGTTCAATCTCCTATCTGTTTCTCAAATCTATGATAAGAAGCATAATGTTCTCGTTCGGACTGATAAAGATGTTCTTATCTTATCTCCAAAGTTTAAGTTTGTTGATGAAGATCTGGTGATACTTAGAGCTCCTAGAAAGAATGATGTATACAGTCTGGATCTAAAGAATATCATTCCTTCTGGAGGAGTAACTTGTTTGGTTGCAAAGGCAACAAAGGATGAAGCTGTCTTATGGCACAGAAGATTGGGGCTGAAAGATATCAAAAATATTAAAAAAATTGGTTTAAAGGCAGCTGTTAGAGGTTTACCTTTCCAGTCCAAGACATTTAAGCTTGATCAATTCATGTCTGACATGTAGAAAGGGTAAACAACACAGGGCTTCTTGCAAGAAGATTAAAGAAAGACCATCCAGAGAACCTTTAAAATTACTCCATTGGATTTATTTGGACCCTGTTTTAGTATGAGAGTGTAAATATGAAAAAGTACTGCTGTGGTACACTGAATGACTGTCGTAAATTCAGTTGATGTTTCTTTCTTGCTTACAAGGAATGAGACATAAGATATGCTTCATGATCTGATTGTGGGTTTAGAAAACAAGCCTATACAAAAAGTGAAGACCCATCATGTGTGACCATGTAAGACAGAGTTCAGAGAATCATTTAATTAGATGAGTTTTGCTGCAAGACAGGAATCATAGAGATAAAATATTATATGCAAGGACTCCAACAAACAAAATGGTGTTTTCGGAAAGAAAGAATATGACGTCTTATTGAAGCCAGCTAGAACTATGCTAGCAGACTCTCTTTATACACTATTCAATTCTTTGGGCTGAAGCAGTCAATACTGCTTTGTTTATGTACTTAAACAGAGGGGGGTTTTGGTGACTAAACCTCAGATTCGAAGACTCCCTTATGAAATTTTGTAGGCAGATCTCGCTAACATTCAGTTTCATGAGACCTTTTGGAGAATGTCCCTCTGCCAATCTTAATACCCTAGATCAATTGGGTAAATAGGTTGATGCAAGTCAGAAGAAGGCTAATCTATTGGGCTACTACTCTACTAGCAGCAAAGGATTTTAGAGTCTATAACCGGGTAACAAGAAAAGTTTCAAGACTTTTGTCTTCATGTAGACTTTTACTTGAGAAATCCAGGAGAATCAAAAAAAGGAAAAGGTCTCGTGATTAGTAAATGTTTGACTCTGGAACTTCTAACTCCTTCAATCGAATGTAGCTTACCTGGTTAAAGGAAAGAAAACTATGCTGATTCAGGAGGAAAAGTATCAACTTATGATGATGTTGCGAGATTTAGATGAGACCCGCAGTATTATAGTTCATGGACCAACATTAATGAAGCACAGCTTAAGCATTCAGAGGAACGTACTGTATAACAAAGAAGTTGCATTATCCTCTGAGGAACAAGCTCTACATATGAGCTTGTGAGTTTGATGGCCATCAAGAAATCAATTTCTAAAGTTCATATCTGATTGCTCAAAGGAAATGCTTTTGTAAGAGGAAAAAAGAGAAAATCACTTGAAAAAGGAAAAGAAAGTGCCAACATACGTTAACTCTAAGTATGCTAACACACATACTCAAGTTCTGGAATACTCCTACAGATTCTGATGATGATGTTCCAAAATATGGTGTTTTCTCTACAAATTCTTTTAATGATGAAAATACTGACAATGAGGAAGATGGAGCGCCTGATTACAACAACATGGATCACACCATTGATGTCAGCTCTACTCCTACAATTAGAATTCCTAAGAATCCATCCACAGAGTTCAGAATATTGGGCAAAAGTACTGCTGGGGTACTAACAGGAAAAATAAAGTGAGCTTAAAAGAAAGTGAGTTTTTCTACCAACATCAGCATTGCTGTCTTTATATACAAGCAAAACAGAACTAAACCACAAAAGATCAGCAGACAACTTGTTGCTCGTTTCTTATCTCAGAGGAATCCCAAGACAGGTGGTGTCCTCTTCAAGCTTTAGCAGATGAAAGTTTGGGTTTGAAGCATGCAAGAAGAACTGCTTCAATTCAAGCTACATGATGTATGGGTATTATTGACTTAACCAGATGATAAGAGATGATTGGAACAAACTGGGTTTTTAGAAAATAAGAGAGACTGAACGGGTACTATTATAAAGAATAAAGCACGACTGGTTTGCACAAGGGTACAGACTATAGGAAGGAGTGGATTATGATGACAGTTTTATTGCACCAGTTGCCAGAATTGAAGCAATCAACTCTTTTTTGGCATTTTGCATCTTTATGGCTTTAACAGTCTAATCAGATGATGTCACAAGTGCATTTTATTATATGCCAACATCATAGAAGAGGTGTAATGTAAAACAGCTCCAGGTTTTGAAGATCCTGCCTCAGTCCAAACAAGGGTCCTACAGAGTAGCAAGGCTCTTCTATGGCTTACATCAACTCCAAGAGCATGGAAATGATAGACTTTCCACTTTTCTTATTGAAACATGTGTTATAGAGAGGGGGTAATGATAAAACTCTGTTATTAAGAAGGTAGAAGAGATATCATTAGGTACAGGTTATGTTGAAGATATTATTTTCGGATCTACCAAGTCTTCTATGGTGAAGGATTTTGAAGAACTTATGCAAAAAGAATTCAAGCCCAAGCTAGCGGGTCTCCATGCGATGATATAGACGTATATGTAACCTCGGATGATGCCGAATCCGATGACATGACTGTATCTGTAACACTCAAACAGAGTTTACATTAGTACATATATAAGACCAATAATAATATACTTAATATATTATAAACACGTATGAGAACTATGCAGCATCTAGTATACCCAACTAATGCAACAAGTAATGTATGAATGAATGTCCCATAAAAATCCCTTTTTATGATGCAATGTTTGAAAACGGTTATAGTCCAAGTAAAAACATTTGACCTGGTTCTCTATAACCTTGGCTCTGATACCAATCTGTAACACCCCCAAATTGGGTCGCAGCGGAATATGAGTATCCGGGAGCGTTACATTATAGATCAATAGCACAAGATATGAGAACGACCTCTAAAAGAGTCGTTTAAAATACGATACATTGGATTTATTGAAATTGTTTAATACAAAGCACAACGGCTTAAATTGTTCAACACTTGATAACAAAGATTTTAGATCATAACAATATCCCATCATGTAATGACTCCAAATCTTTAATGCATGACTCCCAAAAGACTATCCCAATGTATCCTTAGCACCTCGTGCCTCATTGACCTGAGAAAAACATGCTTAAAACGTCAACATAAAGTTGGTGAATTCATAGGTTTATGTAAAATGTAATGTAGGACCGTAAGATTTTCCCCGTGATAATGCAACAGATGCAAACATCACAAAATGTAATTACGTTTCCCTAAGCTCATGACACCGAAGCTCGACATGTATGAATGCAAAATAAATATTGCCACATTGCCCGTGATGATGTTCTAACCCGCAACATCCGAATCCGACATGGTATACATCCGTTGGTTCACTCCGTGACACCAGTGAGAGCTACTCACCCGGATGGGGATGTCAACCCCAAATAGATCTATTTATAACATTCGCGCTCACACAAAGTAATTGACAGTTCATGATAATGGGCTCTGAGGGTTATCGCTACTTAGGCAAACACGTAATCATGATAAAATGTACACTTACATCCAATTTATAAAACAAAGAATGTTTCTCACCCCAAAAGTTGTAAATCATTGATATAGTAAAACATGGGGCAATGAACTCACCTCAACAAATAAAGTGAATGAAATAAATCAAGTGAGTAAATCGACAAGCGAAGTCCGAATGCAACCTAATTAAACATAGGTCGTATTAATGCTATGCATTTTGAATAACCAATGCCATACATAATTATATATAGTTACATCACCACCTATAAGTGTTTGTTTAATTTATAAAATTAAACAATTTGATTTGCATTTGTAAAATAAATGTTCATGAATTCGTATCGTGAAAATATTAAAATTGTCCAACAATTATTCGTTTATGAAAAGTAATTGTTTTATCATCTCTAGATAATTATATAATAACATTATATAATTAGTTTAATTGATTTCATAGAAATAATGCACAAGTATAAATAGTGTATAAGGTTTGGGCTACAGCTTCTCTAAGATCAATTAATGAAGTGCCTCATATTCGCAATGGTAGCTGGAAAAAGGGTTTTGATTTCAGAGGAAACCATTCGGGCTGATCTACTATTCGATGATGCTGATGGTATTGACTATTTTCCAAAACAAGTTATTTGGGACTCGCTCAGAGATATAGGCTATTAGGTTAATATGGCACAACTTACTTTTCATAAACACTAATTAAGTCACAGTAGAAGTGATTTAGTTCTGTCTACTTCACTGTCTTAGTTCTAAGAGTACATCATGGAAACAATTTGGGACTAACATAGCATCAGCTCTGGTAGGATTAGCAACCAACCAAAAGTTCAATTTTTCTTTGATGATTATGAATGGAATGCTAGGACATATTGCCAATGGTAAACCTTTTCTCATGTATCCTAGATTTATTCAACTGCTTTTTGAACAAACAATTAGAGGGAGTAACCAGACCTCAAAATTTTCTACCATCAGTTACTCTTCCCTCTAAGGTCTTTACTTTTATGAGAAAGAATAGTCCTAAGTTCTCAGGTAGGATTACACCTTTGACTCCACCAATGTTAGAGGTCATAACAGCATTAGCAGCAGAGGAAGCACATAGTGAGAGTACTCATTCTAGGGCTGAAAGTTCTCCAAGGGATGCTCAAGGTACCCCTACTCAAAGTGCTGCTCAAGCTAGTATTCTACAAGGTACTGCTGACTTCCAAGGTACTGCTGAAGCTCAAGGTGCTGCTGATATTCCACAATCTCCTAATGATTATACTCCCACAGATGCGTCTCAAACATCCCCCCCCCCGGGGGGGGGCAACCACCCCCCCTCCCCCCCCCCCCCCTGGGGGGGGGGGGGGGGGGGGTTACACAAAACCCCCTGGAGGAGATGAGGGACTTTTGGATCTTTATGCTTTAAACAGGGAGGTTAGGAGGCTCAAGAAGCAAACCATTTCTCAAGCCAAACAGATTCACAAGCTAAAGGCCCAAACTCAAGAAACTTCGAAAAGGGTAAACCATTGGTCAAACATCACATTCTTTGGTGAAAAGATCCAGAATCTTAAGAAAAGAGGAAAGAAGCAAAAGAGGAGAGGAGGGGGAGAGAAGGTGTCTTCAGTCAAACTGGGAGAAAAAAGATGAAGGTAATTTGTCTGAAGAGCATCATGATCAAGATGACCATAACCATATAGCCTTTGAAGATTTTGATGCTACAGATGCTATTGAAGAAGAAAAGGATACTTCTGATGTAAAAAGTGATGAAACAGAACAGGTGATTATTGAAGAAGAAAAGGATACTTCTGATGTAAAAAGTGGGGATACTAAAGAATTGGATTGAAGAGGATAAAAGTACTGCTAGACAAGTGCTGTTACTCGCAAGGATTTAATTTTTGATGATGAAGAAGGTCCTTCAGTCCAAATGACAACTCAAGAAGAAGAGCCTGAAGAACAGTTCAAAGATGATGAATTTCTTGCTGATATCCTTCTCAATAGACCAAGAGGCTTAAGCATTCCTGGTCCTATGCAATCTCACCTCAAGAACCAACTCAAACTACTTGACCCAAAAGAAAAAGGAAAAGGGATATTGGTTGAAGAAGCCAAAAGAAGAAATTAACACTTCAACAAATCATACTTTGGAGACTAACACATGATGAGGAAGTTTGCTAGAAAGGTTCAAGCAGAATGGGATGCATAGAAGAGAGAAAAAGGTTGGAAGATTTGAAGAAACCAAAACCAAAGACTATTTCGAAGAAACCTACATCTCTTGCACAAGAACGGACTCAAATGATGAGCTTCTTAAAGGGTCAAGGATACAAGAATTTACAAAAACTAAGGTATCCACAAATGAAGGAACTGTATGATAAAATTCAAGAATCCATCAAAGATTCTCTCAAGGATTTTATTCACGTTTGTGTGGGTTCAGAAAAAGAAAAGCAGATGTTACAGGAGAGAGATGCAAAGAGACTCTTAAGGAAGAGAAAAGCTACAGTTACAGAAGAACAGCCATCAAAGAAGCTTAAATTGAGGACAGAGAAAATTGATGAGCTCGAGACTAACTAATGGATTGTAAGACTTTTGAGAAGAGTGCACAAGAATAGAGAGTCACTGGAAGCAATCTCTATGATTACAGAATTCAAGGTCATTGACTCACCCAATGGAGAGTATCTCATAATTTATAGAGCGAATAATCATTTCAGAGCTTTCAACACTCTGTGGGAGATACTGCACATTTTGGATAGACAGGATCTATATCATCTATATCTGGTTGTACAAGACTATTATAACATAATTCCACCACTGGGTTATGATTTGATACTTCTGGTGATCTTACAACTCAATTTGGGAAGACGTCTGCAAACAAGTTGATGATGATTTCTGGAAGAATCAAGAAGATGGGAATTTAAGAGGAGACTAATAAATCTTCGGGAGTACATACATTGAGAGTTAAAGGATGGTTACAATGCTTCATATCTGGTTAGAAAGAAGAGAAATCCTCTTATCAAGAGAGTTGATGATCAGAGGGGAGGGAGGGGGGTGAGGGGGGGGGGGGGGGGAAGGAAGCCTAGATCATGGTATGGAAGTTGAAGATGAGAGTGAAATAGCTATCACATTGATACATCTGTTTTATTTTATGGACAACCTGAAGATGTGATGAACTCTTAAACAAATGGTAGATTTATCAAAATTTTCTTGAAAGTACATAATCGTTTGTGTTTGATAAAAAGACTTAACTGTGAACGCGACAATTAGTAACAAATAAGTAGTACCTAATCAAAGTACTGCTAGTTTAAAACAAACAGTGCTTTGTTTGAAAGTAGCTGCTAAGTTAAAAAGTTGTTTTAGAAATTTTTGAAGTTTTTGAGTGTGCAAAAACTTTTTTAAGCACAATATTTTTCAAAGATTTGAGAGTAACACCAGATGAATAGTGCTTGCACTACATACAAATGGTTATTTTAAATCTCACCATGTCCTAACTGACAAGAAAGAGTTTGAATGATTCTCCATGAGCGGTACAGCTCAGGTGTGATCTTCGAAATCCGTTTATAGCATTAATAGTTTTCTCAAAACTATATGGGTTCTCAACTCACCATTGTTTTATTACTGGAGTTGGCTAGTCCTGAGCAACACGGCTACAGTAACGACTTATCAAATCCGTTCTGGTTTGTAAATGACTTACCAAAAGTCATATATATTCGAAACACTCTGATTCAATGTTCGGAGTGTTGAAGTGGATTTTTCCAGTTCATCATGGATTATTACCTTTTTCTAGGTACCAAAGAATACTAGCCCAAGATGAATGGCTACTTGTAAAGGCTCATAAAAAACCATTTATGGTTGCTGAGAAGACCTGCACTGATTGGAAGAACAATCTGTTTTGATGCAAAGACAAAGAATTTTTGAAGAAGTGTTTAAATGTTCAAAACAAAGAGGTTTCATTTCAAGATACTCAAACAAATGTATACAAGATTACTGCTATAATGATTATATCTAGAAGATTGAAGACTTGTAATTGATGCTGAACCAAAGATGACCAACCATCCAAGAAACTGAAGTCAAGCAATACGAATATCAAGTTAGGGGGAGGATTGTTGGGAAATACAAGTCAGAAGGTCAAAGTACTGCTAAGTAGAAGGTCAAAGTACTGCCCCTTAGTATGAAAAATCAAAGTACTGCCTTAATAAAGGAACTTTAAAAGGATTATTATGTTAAATGGTTACATTAGTAATTCATCATGTAACAGTACATTATGATTAGTATTAATAGTATTTGTAGTCAAACAAAGAACTGTACACCTACTAGAGTAATTCCTAACGTTATAAAAGGATCGCTAGGAAGGCATTAGAAAAAAAAACAAGAAAAGGCATTAGTTAGAAGTAATATTAGAGATAAGTATGTATTAGGGATCTGCACATAGTCAGTCAAGTGTGATAATACAAATCGTTGTTTAAATCATTGTGTGGTTCATCTTGATACTGTTAACTAGATTCCGCATAGTTTTAAAGTATTACATCAGTGTTTTCATTTACTGACTTGGATATATTCCAGGAATTAACATCCTTTTAAACAAAGGCTAAAAAGGCTTATTTATACTAAGGTATATTCGATCCTACAGGAACCCCCCCCCCTTTTATAGAGGCTGTCTAGAACTATTGCTAGCAATCCCATTTTACCTAACACTTTTTATTGGGCATTGAACAGGTTAGTACTGCTTGTTATGTTTCTTAATAAGGTATTAGTGACCAAGCCTCAAAATAAGATACCTTATGAACTTATAACTGGTAAAATACCAATCATAAGCTACATAAGACCTTTTGGGTGCCATGTGACCAACTTGAATACCATTGATCACCTGGGCAAGTTTGAGGGGAAATCAAATGAAGGGTTTTTAGTTAGGTATTCTCTACAAAGCAAGGCTTTTAGGTAACAATTTAAGAAAACAAAGAGTTGAAGAAAACCTGCACATAACCTTTTTAGAGAATAAACCAAATGTTGCAGGAAAAGGACCAACTTGGCTGTTTGATCTTGATTATTTAACTGATTCAATGAATTATCAACCTGTGAGATCAGAGAATCAAGCTAACAAACATGCAGGTCCACAAGAAGCTAATCAAAATGCAGGTACAAAAGAAAATATTGATGCAGGTGATTCTCCAATAGAAGCTGAATCTGCTCAAGACTACTTTGTACTGCCAATATGGTCTTCTTACACTTCAACAGTCAAGAGCTCAAAAGCAAGTGAAGAACCTACCAAGCATCCTGACTTCAAGCAAGTAGATAAGGAGGATCAAGTCTTTTTGGATGAGCTTGAAAGACTTAAAAGGCAAGAACAGGATGCTAATGATGCAACTGAAGCTCTCAGGAAGGAGTTTGCCCAAGAAACTAAGGATTTGCTTCTTCAAGCAGGAGCTGCTAAAGCTAGCAGTACTAACATAGTTAATACTGCTAGCACACCAGTTAGTACTGCCAGTCCTTATGGTGGACTATCCTTCACTGATCTAGCCACTACTGACCAAGATGATTCAGAAATACCTGCACTTGAGGAAATTTATGCCAATCCTACTGATGGTATTTTTACAAATTCATCTTATGATGATGAGGGTGCAGTGGCTGACTTCACAAATTTAGAACCTGTTGTGAATGTCAGTCCTATTCCCACATCAAGGATTAACTCTATTCATCCTTCAACTCTAATTCTTGGAGATCCACAATCAGCAGTTCAAACAAGAAGCAAAGTGACCAAAAGTTCTGGAGCCCATGCTTTTGTAAGTTATATTCAAAAGCAAAGGAGAAATAATCATAAGGACTTCCAGCATTGTTTATTTGCTTGTTTCTTGTCTCAAAATGAACCCAAGAAGATCTTTGAAGCACTTGAAGATGAAAGTTGGGTTGATGCTATGACTGGAGTACAGCCTGCAATTCAAAGATTCAGAAACGTTTGGAATACTTGTAGATTTCCTTATGGGGAAGAAGGCAATTAGAACAAAATGGGTTTACAGAAAATAAGAAGGATGAGAGAGGAGTTGTGGTTAGAAATAAGGCAAGGTTAGTTGCTCAGGGACATAGGCAAGAGGAAGGGATAGATTTTATTGAAGAGGTTTTGCTCCTGCGGCCAAGATTGCAGCCATTAGGATCTTTTTAGCCTTGCTATCTAACATGGATTCATATCTATCAGAATGTGATGTGAAAAGTGCCTTCCTGTATGGCAAAATTGATGAGGAGGTCTAATGTGTCTTAACCTCAAGGGGGGGGGGGGAGGGGGGGGGGGGGGGGGGGGAGGTTTATAGATCCCTAAGTATCCCTAAGATATGTCTACAAAGTAGTAAAAGCTCTCTATGGTTTACACCAAGCTCTCATTGCCTGGTATGCTACTTTATCTACTTTCTTGTTGAAGAATAGATACAAAAGAGGAACTATTGACAAGATTCTTTTCATTAAGAAGGATAAACATGATATCATATTAGTGCAAGTTTATTGGATTGAGATCATTTTTGGTTCTAAAAGAATCTGTGTACTGATGAATTTGAGCATTAATGAATAGTATATTTCAGATTGAGTTTCTATGGGAGAGCTCACCTTCTTTCTTGGATTACAAGTCAAACAGAAAGAAGATGGTATCTTTATAAGTCAGGATAAGTATGTTGCAGAAATCCTGAAGAAGTTTGATTTTGTCAGTGTTAAGACTGCTAGTACACCAATTGAGACCTAGAAGCCTTTAGTCAAGGATGAGGAAGCTAGTGATATGGATGTACATCTTTATAGATCCATGATTGGTTCTTTAATGTACTTGACTGCTTCTAGGCCTGATATTATGTTTGCAGTCTGTGCTTGTTCTAGGTTTCAGGTCAATCCAAAGACTTCCCATCTAAGTGCTGTTAAGAAGAACTTTAGGTATCTAAAAGGAAACCCTAAAATGGGCCTTTGGTATCCTAGAGAGTCCTCATTTGACATGGAAGCCTATTCAGATAGTGCCAATGCTGGAGAAAATCTGATCAGGAAATCACAAAAGGAGGATCAATTTCCTTGGCAAGAAGACTTAGTTCCTTGGCAATGAAAAAAGCAGACAATTATAGCTTACTCTACTACAGAGGCATAATATGTTGTTGCTGGCCAAAATTGCTGTTGGCAAGTTCAATGATCAAAAATCAAATGTTAGACTAGTGGTTCAATTTTATTAGCACAAAGATCTACATTGAAAATGAAAAGAACAATATGCATTGTAAAGTAATCAAGTAAATCACTCCAAAAACAAAGCATATTGCATTAGGCACCTACAATCATAAGGGATGCTTAGAGAAGAAACTTATCCAGGTGCTTAAAATACACACTGATGACAATGTAGCTGATCTTCTAACCAAGGCATTTGATGTTAGCAGGTTTCAGTTCTTGGTTGTTACAATTGGGATGATCAATCCATAAGCTGCATTAGTTAAGGGGAGGCAATATGATTTGTTGTATAGTTTGTATGAAGTGTTCAGTATGCAGACGCATTTTAACCATAAGTGACGAATTTCAAGAAGTTCATTGGGTTTTAAAGAGTCATTAGGAAGAGCTTTAGATGGTACTGAAGCACTGCTGTTGCCAAAATTGTTCATTCTTTGGTTGGCAAAAGTTAGTACCGACAGTGCAAATTTAGTACCGTTGGGCAAAGATAGTACCGCTATAGAGACGTTGAAGAAAATACCGCCAAGGGTATAAAGTGTAAATTGAAACGGTTTCTTTGATTTTAGGTTTGCTAAACCTATATAAACCCATCTCAATTGCACAGTTCACTCACGTAATCTCTCTCAAATACTTTCTTTCATTCAAGCCCTAATCTCTCTCTCACCGACGATCACTAATTCAACAACCATGGTTGTTCTTGAATCGTGCCCTAAACACAACATGGTCGCATATTTGGAAAAGACTGTTGGGAATGCAGAGTTTCATGAGGTTATTGACTTTCTTGCGCGAAGCTCCATTCACAATGCTCTCACTGTAAGTCCAGTAGTCTCTACTACATTTGTTGAGCAGTTTTGGATGTCTGCTAAATCCAAAATAATCAACAATGTTAGGTATATTACTGCCAAAGTAGCTGGCAAGCCTGTGTCTATCTCTGAAGCATCAATAAGAAGTGATCTTCTTTTTGATGATGCCGATGGGATAGATTCTCTACCTAATCAGGCTATATTTGATGCTATACAGCTCATGGGTTATGAGGGGGATTTAACTGTTCTAACATTTAACAAAGCTTTGTTTTCACCCCAATGGAGATTTCTTTTTCATACAATGAATCATTGTATTAGTTCAAAAAGCACCTCTTGGGATCAAATTCCCACTAATATTGCCACTGCAGTAATTTGCTTAACCTCTAATCAGAAATATAATTTTTCTAAATTAATTTTTGATGGTATGCTTAGACACTTAGATGCAAAGAAAAAGTTTGTTATGTATCCACGTTTTATTTCAGTCTTTTTGGATACACAGCTAAAGAGTGTGCCCGTGCCTTTAGACCATTTTCCTGTTAATGCTTTGACAAGTAAAGTTTTCTCCTTTATGGTTAAAAAGGGTAAACATTTTTCAGGGAAAGTCACACCTCTGTTTTCTAACATGTTGGTTCAACCAACAGAGGATGAGGGTGAACAATCAGAAAGACCATCTGAACCACAACTTACACCCTCTCCTCCTCACCCAAGTGAAGTTCATGTTGAGCCTCAGTCTGACCCATCACCTAGACCTTCACCTACTACTCATATTCCTGATTCCATTCCAGAGAGTTCTGGTGGGAATCATGGAGGTCAGTCATCCAGTGATAAATCCCTTTCAGGGAATGAGGGTGACATGACACTCCAAAGTGTGTATGATCTTTGTATCTCCTTGTGTACACAGGTTACAGATCAAGCCAAGGAAATTAAACACTTGAAGGCACAGATCAAGAAGCTTAAGAAGAAAGCCAAACCTGTTATCACACACCACAGAGCTTGGATGAAGAGTGTCTCCATGAAGCAAAGATTGGCGGGAAAGAAGTCCTTGAAGAAACAGTGGATGCAAAAGGAGTCTGTATCCAAATAGGGGAGGAAACCTGCCAAAGCTGAACCTTCAGTCCATAAAGATCCATTATTTGATGAGCTTGCTAATGATACGTTGGATTATATGGATATTGAGAAAGCTCAAGATGTGGGGAGGACAAGAAATGTAGTGTATGAAGAGGAAGAGAGTGCTGAAGATAAAGTTAGTACTGAAGATGTAGTTAGTACTGACAAGGAAAAAGTTAGTACTGACAGATCAAAAGTTAGTACTGACAGATCAAGAGTTAGTACTGACAAGGAAGAAGTTAGTACCGATAGACCAGATGAAGGTACTGATGATAAAACTAAAGGAAGATATGATCCTCAAACACCTCCAACAACCACTACTCCATCAATATTTGGTGATGATGAGACTATTGCTCAAGTACTTATCATAATGAGTCTTAACAAAGAGAAGCTCAAACAAAAAGAAAAAGGAGTAGAGCTTAAGGATGTTGAGGAGACTAAGAGACCTAGGCCTACTTCAACCAGATCATTGTTGATATTAAAGCCTCTTCCAAAGATTGATCCAAAAGATAAAGGGAAAAAGAAATTTGAAGAGGAAGATGAGTCTAATACTGAATCTGAAGGTATTCCTGAAGCTGAAAAGAAATTTAAGCAACTTGCTAAGGATGAAGAGATGGCTAGAAAGGTACAAGAAGATTGGGAAGCAAAAGAAGAAGTTAAAAAACTAGCTGAGGAAGAAGCTATAAAGGCTGCCCTTTCAAATGAATATGACTTTATTCAAGAAAGAATTGAAGCTTATAGACTTCTAGCCCTAAGACTTCAAGATGAAGAGAGAGAGCAGTTCACTGTGGAAGAGAGAGCAAAATTCCTTCATGATACAATTGCAGCTCAAAGAAGGTTTCTTGCAGAACAAAGAGCTATTGCAATAAGGAATAGACCTCCTACAAGAACTCAGCTTAGGAATCAGATGATGACTTATTTGAAACATGTTGGAAACAAGAAACACTTAGATCTGAAGAACAAAACTTTTGAAGAAATATAAGCTTTATATGAGAAAGTGAAAAGGTTTAATGGAAGTTTCACTGCTGTTGGTTCCACTAAGGAAGAAAGAAAAGATAAGTTATAAAATTGAAGATATGGCAGTCAAAGATGGTGTACGTGATGGGCGTGATAAAGCTAACATGGGCTTATAATATTGACATAAGATGGATGCACATGGGTTCAAGTATCACGTGAAGGATAAAACTATTGTAAAACAGTTTGTCACTTTATGCTGCTATGGTTGTGTGAACAGCAAGTGATAAGACAAAAGGTAACATATTGCTTCTTGAATTTAGTATTGCTAGTTTATGTGGTTTAATGTTGTTTGGGCTTCACGTGTTTAAACTGCCAACATGATTTTGGATTCGAGATTATGCTACCAAGAAGGGGAAGTATTAATACTATTCGAGCAAAAGGTTAGTACCGCTCTATATAGAGTTAGTACCGCTCTATATAAAGTTAGTATCGTTTGGATTTGCGACAGTGCAGTGACAGTTCAGCAACAGAATAAAGCGTCGTTATTGGCATGGGAGGAAGGAGTCACAGTTTAGTGACAGTTTTAGCGACGGTTTAGTGACAGATATTGTGTCGCAAACAGCAGGTCAGTGATAGTTTTGTGACAGTTTTGGGACAGAAAAAGCGTCGCTAAGTGGCAGATTTGTTAATACCGCTTGTTTGTACCGTCAGAGCTATTCGATACAGCTAATTTGTACCGCTAGCTTTGGAAGATATCAGATGACAAACATTTTTAGGACATTGGACGCATTTTGGATCTCGGATAAATGATGATATTATGGCTCGTTTTTAGGTATTATTATGAAGAAAATTGGTTATTGCTTATTTGATGTTGTAGTTGCTTGATTTGTGGAGGTGGGGTTTGTAGTAGTAGTACTGATTCATATTGCTTGTCTTATCATAACTTAAAAGGTTTCAAATCCCCTTATTAAGATAGGCTTGTTCGAGGTCTTAAGATGGTTGTTGGGCAAGTACCTGGCGTGGAATCTATCAAAAGTTAGGGTGGCTTTCTCGTATGGAGGGGGCTCGAGAGGGGTCCTGGGCACAAGTGCTATCACGATTTAAGAGGTTACGTAGTGTATGCAGCATGTCGCGCATTAGATAGAGGGTGGAGATAAATGAGATGATGTCAAGAGTATTACGATCTAGCGTGGATCGAGGGGAGGAATTTGTGACTGTGTGAGATAGGAGGGTGGAATAGGACGGGGACGAGCGAGGAAGTCAAGATAGTGAAGAAGCCCAAGGTATTTGGTGGGAAATGCGAAGCGCTGGGCGGGTGCAGGCAAATTTGCGTTAATAGCTGTGATGTATTCTTCATCAAGGGTAATTCCACTGGGTGGGAGCCAAGCTTGAGTTCGAGATTCAAGGAGATGTGTTATAGCATAGGCTGGGGAGGAGCGGTGAAGGGGCGTTGATTGTTAACAAGTTAACCCATCTACATGTACCACTTAAGGGGAATGTGTTCGGGGCACAAGGTGGGTATACTTATCATATAGAAGTACCGGGCGCCTATGTAAAGTGAAGTGACGAAAAAGTGGTAGGGGGGGAGCTGTGGATGGGCGGGTGTGATTTGGCGAGCTTGTATAAGATGAGTGTGTGACGGAGTTGTTTCTAAAGAATGTTATCAGATTCGATGTAAGGATTTTTATGTGTAATAGGACAATAGGGGAGAGATAGGTGTAGGGATTGGATCATATTAGGAGGTAGTACGAGCAAAGCGGAATATACTGAATGGAAACAAGCTAAAGCCAAGAAGGACCAAAGTCGTCATTGTAGAAGTCTTCAAAAGATAAGAATTAGAAGATTCTCTCAGATTTGGTCAAAGATAAAGATAATATTTAATTGATTTTGTTATTAAGGAAATCTTTAGTTAGTTTCCATTTAAACATTGTGACGCCCATATACAAGTAATAAGTGAGGTCTGAGGAAGTGATGTCGTTACATATCAAACGCATACGAATAGAGTGAATGGTGGCGAGACGTGGGGGAGAGCTCGAAAGTGAGGGTTCTAGCTGAAAAGCGGTTTGGTGGTACACGGTTAGTGTAGAATGTAGTAGAAAAGTAGGGTAGCGGGGAGATAATCCTCTCAACAACAACAAACGAAACGGAGATGCTGTAAAAGAGTGGAGGCGATCTATCTCATATTAGGCAGAGCCGAACTCGCATCTGGACTAAACGTGTACACACACGAGCTCTTTTGTGCTAACTCTCCGATATGGAATCTGCCTAAGAGCTATCTCGTGTGAAGGATCGTGTAAAGCTACATACCGAGAGAGAGACCTCCGATAGAGTATAGGGAATGAATGGGACAAGGTTGAGCCATGGAGCACGTGAAAAAAGAGGAAGATTAATAAGGAAAATCAATTAGGCGAAGCGATTAATTCATAGAGATCGTTTGAGCGCACGATGCTGAGAGAACTTCGTAATACTTATCTTTTAAGACTTTCAACACAAGATATCTTGGCTACCCCTTCGATGTTTGCCATCTTTGTTTCATTCTTATGCGATTAAAGAGATTGTGATGTAATCATAACGACTGAAAAGCGCCGAACAATCTCTTCCCTATTATGCGTAT
Organism: Tanacetum coccineum; assembly: GCA_026074375.1. Taxonomy (NCBI): domain Eukaryota; kingdom Viridiplantae; phylum Streptophyta; class Magnoliopsida; order Asterales; family Asteraceae; genus Tanacetum; species Tanacetum coccineum. The sequence goes on from BQNB010025077.1 coordinate 58,498, forward strand.
TACGAGAAAACAATCTACAAGCATTGAGAACCATACAGGATCTAGAAGCATTCACCAGCGGACCGAGGCGAAAAGCTGCAAACCCAATAATCTTCATACGCGATTTTTGTATGTTAATCAGGACAGAGGTAGGGGACTTCTAATAAAAGAGTTATAACTGAGGCGAACACAAATGTCCCCTTACAGTAGGTACATGTAGGATGGTTAGAGGACAAGTTAGAGCATAAGCGTTTCCCCTGTGAGTAATATCTAACCATCTCTAAAACTCGGAACTCAGTAGGGCTCCAATGTGGTAATTATAGATGAAGAAGAAACAAGTATATAACGAATGGTTGGAGTTAAGAGATAGTGACTTTCGCCAAACTAATTTCCCAAACTTGTGTCTTATGTCTTGCACTATCCACGTGACATCAAACTTATACCAAGACCAAAATATAAGTAGATCGCAATCTCTTAACAAAATCCTTATTTATCCTATAAAATGAGACACTAAGCACAACAACGTAACTCCTTAAAGTGATAGCAAATGTGAGCATTGAGCACCATAAGAGAAATCCCACACCTTTGCTAGATTCGCCAAGTCTTCGTCAACACCATTTAAGAACGAATAAGTTATCTTTAAAAGGGGATTGAAACCTTTCAAGATATGATAAGACACGCACCTGTGAAAGTCAACTACAACATCAAATAAGCAATAACCAATTTTCTTCATAATAATCCCCAAAAATGAGCCATAATATCATCATCTATCCGAGATCCAAAACGCGTCCAATGTCCCAAAAATGTGTGTCATCCGATATCTTCTAAAGCTAGCGGTACAAACTAGCCATATCGGATAGCTCTAACGGTACAAACAAGCGGTATTAACAAATCTGCCATTTAGCGACGCTTTTTCTGTCCCAAAACTATCACAAAACTGTCACTGACTTGCTGTTTGCGACACAATATCTGTCACTAAACTGTCGCTAAAACTGTCACTAAACTGTGACTCCTTCCTCCCATGCCATTAACGACGCTTTATTATGTTGTTGAACCGTCACTGCACTGTCACAAATCCGATGTGTATAGCGTCACTGGGTCCATGACTGTCTTTAATGTCAGAAAACAACTTAGTGTTTCCGACAGATTATGTATTGACTCGATTTCTACCTAAGTGTATGGAGGGCTTCTTTCTTTTCACCCTTTATCCTTACATTTTTTTTCATTCTTCAACGCCTTTAATGCTTACCGAGACTTCATAACTAACACCTTGTTGGGTTTATTCCAGTGTTAGCTCCATCTCAGTCGGCATTATTCCCGATTCTTACTTTTTCTCCTTTTGTATCATACCTAAGGACTTCTACACTATCTAGTGGATATCCCTGGGTAGATCCCTCTGGTTCTGGCTGGATCATGGGATTTGAATACCTATGCCTAACCACCTTATAACTCCATAAATTTAAGTACATGGTCGGTCTTTTGGGTATTCCATCACAATCCTTCCAAAATCATTGAAAAGTTCAATCAAAGTGTTTGATATAAATATAAAAAGATTTACACTTTGA